>JAPMNZ010947864.1:0-14440 GCA_029875035.1 Pomatoschistus microps | reverse complement strand
ATTCCCGTTTGAGCATTATTTGGGAAACTCGTGTAAACCACTGCTGAACTCCAGTGAAACTCAAGCAGTTTCCCGCGAACAGGAAGTGGCTAAGTAGCCACCCAGAAGTGGTGCCTGCATAGAGCCCATTGAGTAAGATCCCCCAACTGTTGAAGATGTACAAATTCAAACCAGACGCCAAAGATGTATGTACATTCAAAAGTTTATTATGGAGAACAGTGTAGAAAGCCCAGTCAATGCTAATGGCCTGCACGATATTAACACAGTGGAAAACTTGTATTATCCACCACAAGAAGAAACCAAGCTTGATACCGTCTGCTCTGTTCTGAGAAAACCCCACTGCACCCATTCTACACACCTGACTAGCTTTAGCATTCTCAACGGCCGTCTCAAAGCAGGTGAGGCCTGAAGCTAATTGTTATAGCTACACTTCCCTAACAGCGAACATCGCTCAAATGGTTTGGAGCCAAATAGTGTTGAACATTGATTTTGAATAAGTGATTATTATGCCTGTCTGACTCTCGCCAGACCCTTGTAGTTCCGCCATGCTCCACCAGAGGCGTTTGGCTGAACTTGTGTGAAGCTCAATGAACTACAAGGGTCTGGGGAGAGTCAGGCTCAATCGGGCTCAATTAACTCATCTGGTCTAGGCTAAATTTGTGATTAAACCAATCTTGAATTGGACTGAACCAGAACTTGATTAGGACCACTTCAAGACTAGACCAATACCCTACATTAAGACCTGAGCATGATGACCCGAGTACCAGGTCTACGTCAGTTCTAAACCAGGTCTAACCTTGGCCTAAACCAAGTCAAAACCAATACTACCCCACTTGCTTTGAAACGGCTTTGAAACACATTTCGATCTTTGCTCCCATCACCGAATGCATTCATCTCTTTATAAAAACATGAACTTTGTAACAGAAAAACACAGTGATTTTTTTTTCGACAATTCTGTGACATTTTTGTACATACAGATGAGAATAAAAAGGAAAAAAAATAAAGTCAACAATTTGACAAACAACTTCAAAAAGTTTTTTTTTTTCTCCAATGTACATTATAGTAAAGCAGACCTGGCTTCAATCTAAATTTATATATATTTAATTTTCACGTGATCACACAGTTACTGAATATACAATCTTGCTAAAATGACATTCTATTCAGAAGAGCAGCTTGCGTTTTTTTATTTTTTCTCCAAATATTTGAAATCATCGTAATCATGCACTACATAGGAACGATAGCTAAGACGTCAGCATCACACGCAATTTAAAAAAAGGACTTTACATCAGTGGACTTTTTTCAGATATATATATTTTTTTCGTTTGTTTTTTTTTCAACATTTTTTGAAAAACAAAACCGGAAAAAGTTAAAAGAAATAAGAGTTCTTACAACCGTTAATCTCCGGGTTATAAAGGGACAGTAACATATTTTGAATGGAGCACATATTTGAAGAGTTTGTATGGTTAGCTTGTGTTTGCCACATTAGCTTGTGTTAGCTACATTCACAATGGTTAAATCAAGTTAGCGACTTCAGCAAAAGTTATCTCAAGTAAAACATAATTTTGTTGTACTTTTCGTTCAGTTAGTCATTTCATCAAGTGTCTGCTCTTTAGCTCCAGTTACATTAGCAAGAGTTAACTCAAATTAGCCAACTTATTAAGAGCTGGCTCAATTTAGGCACCCTAGAAGGGTAGCCTCAATAGAATTCTTTCAGTTTCTCAAACAACAAAAAACCTGGATTATAAAAACAGTAACTAATTTGCCACGTTTTCTTGTAATTTCTTCAAAGCTAATACTTAATAGTTGAGAAAGCCTTAATATAAAGATTGAGCCATTTCAGCTCATCTCGAATTGTAACAAAAACGCAATTCAACTTGTCTATATAGTTTAAAATACAGCAAAGCATTTCCTCAATCACATTGAACATTTACATAATTGCAGTCAAAATGCAGTTACTGTCCCTTTAAGCGCGCTGCATGCGACAGTCCAGCTGTTGTGAATGAGCAAGGACACACAAAGGAGCTAGGATACAAGCTAGGAACCATAAAGGAAGGAAGGAAGGGAGGAGGTAGGAAGGAAGCTAAGGGTTTGTCATGTCTCCAGTGTCCGTGTTGAGTGCAATAAGTGGTGCAAGATGGCGGGCTAGCTTAAACGTGTATTCAGCTGGAATAAATATGTTTAAAAATGGTGGATAGACTTGGAATCATATTATCAACAAGGTAGGTAGCATTGGAGCAGGTTAGCGAGCACTAAGCTAGCTCTTAAGTATTATTTTTTTCACGTAACTAGCAAAATAATTTGATATATTTTGCCATTCCAGGTTTTTGACTGATTGTTATCAAATTGAACACAAAACATAAAAACAAGCACTGGATGACGCTGATAAAGTAACATTATGCTAACAACAGTTTTGTTTTGCTAATGTCAACAATAGCATAGATAAAATAGTGAAGTTAGCTACAAACCTTGTCTTATTAGCTTAGTGACACAGGCAAACAACAAACTGAGCTTGCTAGCTTACCTGCTCCTTTGTACAAAGTCAATAGGACAATCAAAAAGCTTAATTTTAAGACTGCTTCTATCGGCTCCTTTGATTGGCTCTAAACTTCGACTACTTATTTTCCAATAATTCCAATTTAGCACCAATTCTTAAAATAAACTAGCCCCTGTTTTCTGTCCATGCTAATGCTAATTGCCATACCACTTCATTACACCATTAATTGTATCTCTCATTCCAGTTTGGAGCATTTTATCAGCAGGCCTCAGACAAACCCAAAAACAGCTTTCTGTAAAATCATAAAGTGAACAAAGTAGGTGCAAAATGAGCCGGGTCCAAAACGTCGGCCCAGGTGTAATTAAATACAAAAAAACAAAAAAATGGATAAAAACCATGTAGCGATTGTTGTGATGAGCTACATAGGGTTCAAGCTAGTTTTAACGAGCACATTTTGGAATATTGAATATTTCATCTGCAATTTTAGGTTTTTGTCAATGTGGAGACCACAGATTTATCTCTTGGTAAATAGTGAAATGCCATTTTCCCATGTCCTTAGTACACAAATAAAGTAGAGTTTATTTAGAATTGGTGACATATGCTTTTGTACAATTAAGCCCAGTTTCTACCATTCCTATTCCTACATGGCACCCTGGAGTGTTACCACTGGCCTTTTTATATTGGTTACTAGGTACTTTTTTAGTCGCTCTTGGCCCTGGTTCCATCTTGGCCCTGGTTCCATCTAAGCCAAGTGTTCTAACGAACAGAAATTGGTGGTGGGTGGCTAGGATATGGTAAAACATAATGGAGTAGATAGAGTGGAGCAGGTTCAAGTAAACTAGAGTAAGGTGAAATAGTGTTGGGAAACTGGGCTTAGTGTTTTTGCTAACTAGCACTTTGTTCGCAACTCATATGTGACTCTTATACTTCTGTATTTCAAATATCAAAACCAGATGTTTTTGTATGGCACTTGCATTTTAAAATCTAGAGTTTTTTGTATCCAAGCCTCCAATGACCAACATTTGGTGAATCCACTTATATTTGGTATTGGTATGGATGGCGCCAGTAATTTTGTGGGAAAAAATCCAAGGTTAACCCAGGAATAAGAAACTTGATCTAAATTGAGTAGGTAAAATGCACTTTTAAAACATAGGAGCAAGTTTCAGGTTTAAGGGAGTGGAGATGATTTTAAATATGTTTAGTGTGCTTGTGTTGATCTTTTCTGATTTTGGAGGCTTCAGTTTTGCATTTGCTCAAAGAACTTGTAGGTGGGGTTCTCATAGCCGTTCTGCTGCATCTTTGAAAGGTGGCGCTCTTCTGGAGTCACGGCCGCGTCCACCTAAAAGAGAACAGGTTTTAAAAAGCGCTACAGTAGAGACAGGAAGCAGAGACTAAACTCAGTCTCACCTCGATGACCCCGTGGTGTATGGACGTATACTGCTTCTTTCTCAGCATCACCAGTGTAATGACAATGACAGTGGCGATCACTACGCCCCCTACCATCAGCCCGATTATTGCACCTTTGTTTGGGCCCACGTCCTCTGCAAAAAACACCTGCAAGCATAGCAGAAATAATGCTTACAAATCTTTTCATCTTCATAATAAAAACACAAACAAAACTACTTGGAGTACTTTGTGATCTTTTGAACTCCCAATACAAGTTCCCATTTCCCAGTGGCACTAAAGCAATGTAGTCTGGAAGAAGGGAAAAAAACGATGGATTTTTGAAACGCAGTGATAAATGTGGGATTAGAGGATTTCTGTATGTGCAAAGGAATAATGTAAGGATTAGGATTATCTGAAATGTAAACCGGATTTGAGCTCACCTCTGTCAGAAGAACTGTGCAGAGAAGTAATAGTAATTGTTAATGTACTGTAAAAAATATCTTATAGTAGCGGTAGCAGAAGTAGTAGTAGCAGCAACAACAACAGTAAAAGTAGTAGTAGTAGTAGTAGTAGTGATAGTAGGAGCAGCAGAAGTAGTAGTAGCAGCAGCAAGAGTAGTGGTAGTTGTACTAGCAGTAACAGAAGGCTGCTACTTCACAAGGCATTTATATTTGACTAGATTCAAGTTTAGGGGCGACAGAAGCTCAGTTGGTAGAGCATTGGCCTTTGGGCCCGAAGGTCGTGGGTTCGAGCCCACTATAAGACCTACTTCATGACTCCCACTGATGTCTGCTGTTGTTGTGTCCTTGGGCAAGACACTTAAACCCACTTTGCCCGAAGCCCCCACTGAAAGATCTCAGCTCCTGTGAACTCACCACCTGCAGGAGGATCAGTGAGGGGCTGGTGCTCTGTGGACTGGGTGCAGCTCTGTCTGCCACCCCCCCGACCCAGAAATGGATTAAGGGGAAGAAAATGGATGGATGGATGGATAGATTCAAGTTAGTAAGACTCAACTTAAAATATTGCTAATATTTTTATTGATTATTTCTAACACCTATAGAACAGCAACCCCTTTATGTTTCATATCTTTTGAACCAAAATGTCTCTAACACTGACGTCATGTCAGTGTGATAGAAGGGTCTATAATTTGACCCTTCTATCATCCTTTGTTGCCACGAGCTGCAGTCACCACAGTGATAATAACAGCGTCGCCATGGTGATGGCCTTGACTCAAAATGAACGTCAGTAACTCTGACGTGGATTCTGTCATGTTTACAAAGCACAAGTGAAAACCTGATCGCATTTCTTCTGTATAAACAGCATGTAACCACTTAAAGTGGATTCTACTGAGACAAGGCCAGCAGATGTATTAGAGCACAGAGGAAACACAGTTCCTCTGCACGTGTACCTTTGATTTGTGTTTTGTCTGAACCTTGCTCTTTCCACAAGCTTCTCTGATGTCTCTCTTTCTGGTCTCTCCAGTCTGAGGTCTCTCTGGTCCAGTGCTTTAAGAGGGCCGATATGCGCCGGTACGCAGTCTCTAAAACTAGCTCTTGAGTGTACCGCCACATCTCCGTGCGCTAAGAACATGCTTTTGGCGTACCAGTACTTTCAGTCTACGGCCTTTTTCACATCTGTTTTACTTCTTTAGCTGCTTTGCTGCGTTCAGAGCCCCCTTTACAATAGCCGCGCATCCAATGCAGGAACTTCGGATACATTTTACAGGGCCAGCCCCGTTGTTGAGTATCTCCACTGCAAGAACCTCCGCCACAGGGCCATTTACAGGAACTTTTACGGGGACCAACGGAGTACCTCCTCCATGCTTGGTACTCTGTTCGGCCCGTTCGACCCTGAGGTTAACCCGGTGCTGATTAGCTAAAGCCAGGGCAGGCTCTGACACCTGCAGAAAGCACTAAAACAACCAGCATTTTTAAAATCCAGCAGCATTAGCCTAGCAGACACTACTGGAAACAGCAAGATGTACTATAAATGGACGGAAGTGCATTTATGAAGTGCAGGCCATTGCCTTCTACGGCACCAAAGAAATTCAGACAGCATCACGCCGAAATGAAAATATATAAGACATAACAGCACACCTCATAGCACTGGGGATTTATCACACTCAGAAACAATGTCATGAAAAGTAACAATAACCAAACCAGGACTATTAATAAACTCAAAGATTACAACAACCAGAGAGGTTCTGAGAGTAAATAATTATTGATTACGTGACGATCGAAACTCATAATGTCGCCAAGGGGTCCTACTCTGCAGTGGAGACATGACCATAGAATGGTTCCTGTAGCTGTCCCACCCCTGCCTTTTACCAGGAACTCCTGCTGTGGAAATGGGACTAAAGAACACTTCCTACTTTGTCTCACCAAGAGCAGAGACTTTGTGAGACAAAGTTTTAAGAGGGGAAGGGACATGCGTCACTTTGGTCGCTGTAAACAACTCAACGTGGAGTTCAGATCCTCGGTTAAAATACAATGAACACTCATCAGCCCGTACACACTGAAAGTGCGACGAGTGAGAGCGGCTCTCCTCACATCAGTAGAACGCGCAGAGACGCATGGACTGATGCTCTCACTGTGTGCAGTGTGTATATTCCTCACTGATAGAACGGGTGTGCATTTCATACAGTGTGTACAAGGCTGTTACATAGGACTAGCTGACGCGAATGAGATTGCTGCAGGTCAGACGCAGGCAAATGAAAGAAACACTTGTGCCGCAGTCAAACTCTCAACACAAAAAGGCCTTCAAATCAGATCCCTTGGATCAGTTTAATGCACATATATGCAGACACGGCTGGCAGTGGGGAGGAGTGCAGCATCCACAACCTGTGAAGCCCTACGTGCAAGGAAAGTAGAACCCAAAACATGCCCCAGCCATTTCTATGTAAAATAATTTGAACAGTATTTCTCTTTCTACTGTATAGCTCAAGAATATCGCTTATGGAATGTATATGATTGATAATATTTTCTGTAATGTTGTCTGTCGACAGTTGTAAACAAAACTCCTTCAGGGAAAGAGAAGTGCCTTTTCTTGTATTCAAAACATACGGACATTTCACTAGGCAAAAAAAGAACAAAAAAAGTGCCAGCACCTCTTCCTTTTGGGCCACTTAGGAGGTTTCTGGTCTCTCAGGTATCCCTCTCTCTCTTTTTTAGCACCCACGGGGCCCGGTCGGGCTCAGCCCGAAAGGGTCTTATGGGCAGGCTCTCCTGGACCCATCACCCGCATGATGGGGCATTGGTGCAGAGAAAACTGGGCAGCATCTCGGCAAATCAGCATCTGGCTATGGAACGTCACCTCACTGGGGGGGGAGGTGCCCGTTGTCGTGGGGAAGGTTGAGAGATACAGTCGGCCTCACCTCCACACACAGCTTGGGCTCTGAAACCTAACTCCTTGAGAGAGGTCAGACGCTTCATTTCTTGCGGGGAGAGGCGGCCAGTAAGGGTGGCCATACTCATTGCCCCCCATCTTAGCCGCCACGTGTTGAAGTTCTCCACGGTGAATGAGAGGGTCACATCCCTCTACCTTCGGGTGGGGGATAAGTCTCTCACTGTTGTGACAGCCTACGGGCCAGACAACAGTGCAGAGAACTGTTGGGAAGAATTATCTGACCTTCGGTCGCGTGGCTCAGACACTCAGGTGAAGAGAGGTGAACCAATCACCACCTGGTCGTGAGTTAGATCCGCTGGCAGGGGAGGAAGCCGGTCAGACCTGGCAGACCCAAGCGTGTAGTGAGGGTCTGCTGGGAATGTCTCGCTGAGCCCCCTGTCAAGCGGACTTTCAACTCACACGCCATGAGCTTTGCGTAATGACCAAAAGGACAAGATAGCGGATACAAGCGGACATGATGAGTGAAATGAGTGGCTGGGCGCTTCCTTAGAGTTAGGGCGATGAGCTCAGTCACACAGGAGGAGCTCGGAGTAGAGCCGCTGCTCCTCCACGTTGAGAGGAACCAGTTGTGGCTTGGGCATCTCTTCCGGATGCTTCCTCAACGCCTCCCTGGAGAGGTGTTCCGGGCACGTCCCATGGGGAGACCCAGGACACGCTGGAGGGACTATGTCTCTCAGTTGGCCTGGGAACGCCTTGGGGTCCCCCTGATGAGCTGGAGCAAGTGTGAGTGGAGAGGGAAGTCTGGGTGTCTCTGCTTAGACTGCTGCTCCCGCAACCCGGCAACGGATGAAATGGAAGAAAATGGATGGATGGATGGTATTTATAAAGTATATATATATGACAGCAGTTCTAAGGCAAAGATATGAGGCATCATACCAGAGTGGTCAGACCGGTTTGGGAGCAACACTTTACATGGTGTGGTATTAAAACATGAACATAAAGGAGAGATGCATTGTACCAGGTTTTAGCCAAGTTGCTAATTTCTAGCCGTAGTCAGAGCTCAGACCCATGTGATAAACCTGTCTCTGTAGTTGATAGTGTCTCACCAGTTTCTGATGGTGAACCTCGTACTCCGTGCTCTGTCTGTCCTCTGTGTCCATGCGCAGCTCTGGCATAGCATCCATTTTGATTCCATTCACTGAGAAAACACACACACAACTTAATTTGAAACAACACACACATAACTTAATTTGAAACAACATTGATGTAAATTGTTTACATCATCTATTAATATTCTTATTTTATATAAGTGTATCTGTACGGTATTATATCACAATGTTAATCAGAAAAATTACAATACTATATTCAGGCCAAACCAGATATCTTTTTCATAAACATTCTTAAGGTCGACCAGTCTCTCTGAGTGGTTCTTAAACATCGGGTACTCTACCTGGTCGCGTAGGGATTCCTCTGTCCAGGTTTGGGCGAGAGTCAACTGGTTCAACTACACAAGAAGAAAAGGAATTTTAGCGTTTTACACAGAAACCTTTCATCCAACAATAAAGTCGGGCAGACAACCGCTCAGATAAACAGAAATAGATTCATGTTACTAGTGATGATCTCAGAATGTTTTGTCTGGCTCAAAAAGGCAATTATTATGAAAAAACAACAACTTTCTGATAAAAAGTCAATAGCGCTTTCATAATAAAGCTGGGGTACGTAACTTTCGAATCAAAGAGAGAGGAGAGAAACCAGAGAGAAACCAGAGAACAAGAAACCAGAGAGCAAAAAACCAGAGAGCGAGAAACCAGAGAGCGAGAAAACAGAGAGCGAGAAACCAGAGAGCGAGAGACCAGAGAGCAAGAAACCAGAGAGCGAGAGACCAGAGAGACCATTGTGTTTCTGCAGTGTGGCCTGGTCCTGGTCGTACCCAGATTGTCGGTGTTGGCCTGGTTGAAGCTCTCTGGGTGGATGAAGGCGGCTCCCACAGCGCCCTCTTCTGGTTCGTTCTGTGCGTCTCCAAACTCCTGGTCTGGCATCAGGGCATCATTCCCGTAGCTCACCCTCACATCGGTCTGAAGGTTCGCCAGTTGTAGAGCCATCTCCGCCTGCTCCCTCTGCAGCAGTTCTGAACACACACAAACACAAAACATCGTTAGACACCAACAGTAAACTAAACAGAAAACCAGGAAAACATTTCCACAAATGCTTATATTGACCCGAAACAGTGATAACGGCTGGCGTTTTTGTCAGCTTTTCCAAAGACAAAGACCTGAGAGAGGGAGACCAGAAAGAGAGATAGAGGCCAGAGAAGGCCAAGTTTCTCTTTTCAATTTCTCAATGTTACTATATTTTTATAATATTGCTATATTTGGACAAATCTTGACTAAAAAGATTAGGTCAAAAGTTCAATGCTGAGTTGTTTTGACACACACACCAGTGTGTGAAACAGACATTTTTGATTGTTGTCTCGCTTCCGTCATCACCAGGTGTGGATGGGAAAATACTTCTGAACATTGTAAAGCGCTTTGGGTGACCGTGACCTGTAAAATGCGCTATATAAATAAACTTACTTATTTGATTGAAACTGCTATGTTTTTTGCGCAGTGGGAATGAGGTTATTGAAAGGCAAATTTGCCATGAATAGTCTGATGAAATTTTGCATAATTATTAAGTCTACTAAGTCTAACATACCTCCTCCAGCTCTGTTTCCGACCTGTTTAAAAGCTCAGGAAATGTGGAAGAATGTATTTTCCTGTCCCAAACGGTACAAGCTGCACTCACTCCTGGTTGTTACCAGTGCATGGACTTTTGCTCCTTTTTTATTAAAGCTCAGAGCAATAACATTTTTCAATTTTCTCCTTGTTTGATCTTTGCATGTTTGTGAAGTGGCGCAGACTGTGGCAGATGGAGCAGTGACGCACAAGGCTGGAGTTTAGAAAAGCAGATAAACTAGTGGCTTTTACTACTCCGTACATCAGTATTTGAATAAAATTGAATGGATTATTGAAACGGTTTTGCAGGCTCTCTCCTCTAGTCTTGTCTTGATATCCTCCAGACCTCCAGATTACACGCTTTGCTGTTGGATCAATTGATATAATGTTTGCATACATGTATAATTACTTAATTTTCAGTTTTTTCATTTATATTCTGATTTTATTTTGTGTTGAAAATAAAAATAAAGACATTTCAATAGATTTAAAAAAAAAAAATCTTTACTTGCGGCACAGTCTCACCCACTCTGCATCTAGTGGCCCCCAGGTAAATTGAGTTTGAGACCCCTGTTCTAGTCTCTCTGTTTGGTCTCTCTCCCGTCTCTCTCTCTGGTCTCTGTGATCTATGAATATGTCTATAGCATCTTTGTTGTCTGTTCGTATCCTTCTTTCAGATATTAACTGTCTATGAACCATTTGTGTTCAAAATAAGGCTTTAATAGTAAAAATATTATATCTATGAATAATAATATCCTTTTTCACTTTGTTTCTGTGATGGAAAACTACTTCTAACAAATCTAATCCTAATGCACGTCTCAGTCCAGACTCTTACCAACTTGGTCCTGGATGTCGTCTGCGACCCCGGGAACTTTGTAGAGGAGACCGAGAGACTGGTTCATCCGCTCTTCGATTACGCGCAGGTGAGTCAGAACCTGAGAACAGAAACAGGACTCAGTGTGGACTTAGGGAAGATCCAGGTTTGACTAAAGCTGTGGTGCGTAACTTTAAAACCATAACACCATATACATAATACATAACTATCTATTAATTATCTTTAATATTCTATCACTAGTTTTCATGTATTTCTGACAATTTTAGATCAACTTTTTCAGACACAAAAGTGAAAAAGAGAGGACCGCCCTCACTCAGCCAATCAGATCTCAGCCCAAAGAGTTAAATAGTGACTCACAGGGCTCTTTCTCACACAAAATATAAAATGTTTTCTAAAAAGATGAAGACAGTATGTTGTGGTCTGATTGTTCTGTGTTTGAAGAACACAGAACCAGTGCTCACAGTCTGTTGTCCAGTGGTCTTTGTTTTTAAGTACTTCTCTGTTTAAAGGGCTCCGTACTCTCTGTTAAAAATGCTTTGTACTCTCTGTTTAAAGTGCTTGGTCTCTGCTTAAAGTGCTCCATACTTGCAGTCCCTATTTTAAAGTGCAGCATGCTTGCAGTCTCTATTTCTCCGTACCTGTGGTCTGATCTGTGCGGCCTTCTTGGGGTCCACCATCCTCACGTGTTCAAAGTGCTTGAGCGTGTGCTGTCTGTCCTTCTGCTCTGCGCGCACATACTTCCTCAAGAGACTGAACACGTGACGTGGCTACAACACAAAACAAAAACCATATAATCACAAATATGTTCAAATTAAACTGACTAATAGACTGTGTACAGATGGCCAATGTTAACCCGCTAGCTCAATGGGAAAGAGCTCATGGATAAAGTTTTGCTCCAACTCCCTCTGGCTTCTAATGACTTACATTGAAAAATAAACTCCTCTCTATTGAAACTTCCATATGGTTTTGGCCTGATGCAACCTAATGAATAGTTTTACCACAAAAGATGTTTATTTTTGTTGTATTATTGACTTAGAAGCACTGCTAACCACAAACTATATTGTTATCTGCAATTTGCTTTGTGCTATGTGCGCTTTACCCTGGGTGGCTCCTGCTGCAGTGCGGTCAGGTAGCTTTCCAAGGCGAGCCTCCTCCGGTCGTTCAGCAGAGCCTCCACTCGGGCCATGTGGGTCTCCACCAGCTGCTGTCGCTCGCTCGCCGCCTCCTGCTCCAGAGACTCCACCTTCTCCTGAAATCGCTGCCAGAGGACGATAAAGTGAGATGGAAGAAGGAGGAGACAACACACCATGCATAGATGGACAATGCTAACTTGCTACTGTAGCTCTATGAAGCCTAAACATGGACAGTATATAGATGCACAATCCTAACATTCTAGCTCTTCATCCCTCTATTTTCCTCCACTTCTTCCAGGTTGCCAGGTTGTGAGGACAGATGTCTAAACAGAAACGCCCAGACTTCCCTATCCACAGATAGGAGGCTTCCAAACAGATGCTCGAGCCTTAACTGGTTCCTCTTGACGTGGAGAAGCAGCAGCTCTATTCAGAGCTCCCCCGTGTGACTGAGCTCCTCACCATATCTCTAAAGACCTATATAAACTCGGGCGTCACTGTGTGCGTTGGCGTTTATGTGGACCCGTGGTTGATTACGCAGCCACAGTTGTTCTAGGTGTAAATTTATGACAGTACTATAGACCTATTTGCTTCATAACTAGTTTCAACTGTGATACTGTGAATAAAGACACAGTTCTTGTTGGAAACAGAAGGATGTTATGAGTAATGAATATCTGAGACCAAACTATTTACAAGTGCAGGATGAATGCAAAAAGTTGCAGATGTAGTGATTATGTAGTGCAAATTCAAACATAGGAACAGTGCAAAAGAAACTACAGTACAGTATAGAAATGTTTGATGTGCGACATATCTCTAGCCCACAGCCTCCTCGTATATTAGGCTCTGAGCCAATTAGTCCAAACTGCTTTTCCTTAGGTCCCCTTTGAAGCAATCTGCATCGAAGTGCTTCATCCATGTTTTACCGCACTCATTCCTTGCTTCCAACCAAAATCACTCACGGGCCAATCACAATGGACCTTCTCTGCACTGCCCGCTGCGTAGTTAAGGGTCGAAACTGGGCTTAAGTCTTTACCTGAATGACCACTTTCTTGTCGGCTCGGGGCAGGTTCTTGGCGTCCCTCTCAGCCTCCTCCCATTCCCTCATTACCTGTGAATGGAGCAGACTTTCTCATGTATTTTTTTTCATAAGAGTAACTCTACTTTGAACTATTCTGAGATTTATTGCGATTCATGTCCCTCATATTATTCAAAGACATTACAAAATTTTGGAAAATAAGACTCAACTCAAATGTCACATTTGTTATGGTCTGCAAATTAACTAAAGTGCAAACACGTTATCCTTACTACAGGACAAGACATAATTATCCACAAGCTAATGTAATGTGATACGCAAATGTAAATTATCAGTTGACTCAAAATTTCAACAGATAATTATTCTGTATCAATTTAATTGTGTGCGCCATAGATCCCAATACTGTACAGAATTGTTTGTTTTTCCTATTTCTCCCACCACTAGTAGTGTCTCTTTACTTTAAGTGTGATCTCTCATGAGTGTGACGTTGGTGATATACCTGGGACATCCTGTCACGGTGCTTGGCCTCCAGACTCTCCTTTGCCTTCTGGAAGTGTGCGTGCTCGTTCTCGTCTGCCGGAGTCTCCAGGTAGTGGTCCACGGCGTCTGGAGAGCTGGGCGTTGCCGTGGGAACTGCAAAACAACGACCAGAGAAAAACACATGTGTTTAAAAAGAGGCTTAGAACGTATAGTAGGAAATGCTCATGTGATCAGTGTGGGAAGAGGAAGTCCCAGTTTAGGAAGTATGATTATGGTGTTTCTGATGCTTGTTGGACGTGTCGATGACTAAAGAAGCATGGCTAACCATTAAAAACCTAAAGTAATTACCTTAAAAGCATGGCTAACTGAAGACCACCAAAGACCTATATTGATGAAGTTAAAAGCAGGACTAACCACTTCAGAACTTTGAAGCATGGGTAACCACTCAATACTTGTTCTCTTTACCTTAGAAGCATGGCTAACCACTTGCGGGATGTATTTATGAATCTCTAATGACTTCCGACCTGTTGTATTTACCTAAAAAGCAATGCTTATCACTTGAGGCCTGTATTTATGTATTTAGAAGCACAGCTAACCACCAAGACCTGTCTCATTTACCTTTGAATCATGACTAACAACTTAAAACTAGTATCTTAGAAGTAAAGAACCTGTATTTGTGACCTTCAGAGCATGGCTAACCAATCCTGAACTTAAAAGCACAGCTAGTCGGTGTGCACACATTCACATAATGTTGCATTGATTGCATTTAATTTGTTTCCGTTTGATTGGACTCTGCTCAGTCTGGACCTCCGCCATCTCTCAGACTTATGTAATTTAACTGTGCTCTATAAAAAAGTCACATGATAACAGATAAACAGTTGGCCCTAGTGAGCATTGCTCCCTGGACTGTCCTCTGACCACAGCATTTCACCTAAAATTATACACCATCTTTTGAGTGAGTAAAAGGCTCTCCAAACACTCTCACTTACTAAAATTGAAGCACATATAGAGACAGTTCTGTTAGCT
>JAPMNZ010947862.1:0-20465 GCA_029875035.1 Pomatoschistus microps | reverse complement strand
TTTTAGCTTTATACATGACTTGTGCAGTTTGGTAGGATACTAAATCATTTAGTTTGAGAAACATTAAGAAACATTTTAAAGTAGCAAACCTGCACAATATACACATATGTTGTAAAACTCATCAAGGTCTGCTCTGTTTCTAGGCAACAAGAAGAGAAAAAAGTCTCTGGACGAAGAGCAGAGTTTAGAGGAAGCAACAGAGGAGTCTGTCGTGATAAGCTAACAGAGGCTCCAGGGGAAAGAAGGCTCTCCTCTGCCTCCTCTGCACCATCACTGCTGCATCGGCTGCATCTGAATCACACTCATAACACCTTTTTCAACTTTGGTAGTGTTCATTTTGCACAAGTGACTGTTAAAAAGCCTGTAATATATCTTCAGTTTCACTTGACCAAACCTGGAGCTAGCCTGTGAATTGAAGCTGGGGTACCTTATTTTCAAACCACATCTAACTAGTTCTAACTGGCTCAAAACACTTCTATCACTTTTTTCTGCAGAGAAGCTTTTTCTGAAAAGTTAAAATAGAGAACAACTCTCACTCTGCCAGTCTGCCCTCAGCCCAAAGCATCAAATAGTGACTCACAGGGCTCAACAGTATTCTTTAATAAGAAGAGGACGGCATGTTGTGGTCTGATGTGTAAGCACAACAACATGCTTTATTTAGGTACCCCAGCTTTTAAAGATCTTGTATTTTCCTTCTCCTTTATGATCTGATGAGTTTGGATGCAGCCGTAGTGTCCATGAGCCCAGGCTGACCCTGACCACACCTGACCACAGCCTCACAGGAGACGGGCCTTCCTCCTGACTGTAGCCACTGATTCTCAGGTCCACACTGTCCCACCTGTGCGTGCCTACAATAATGAAGTGATTTACAAAATGAAAACGTCTCTTATAATCAAGTTTAGCTGATTTTCACAGCTGTGCATGATTCTACAATAGTTAACTTACTGAGAAAGAGAATGAATCCTATTTTTAAGTAGGTATGTCAACATTATTAAGACGTTGAAAAAAACTCTTTTGAATGAGCATGATTTGTGATAATATTAATCATATTTGTGGCTATTCTCGTAAATCACTGATAGCCAAGTTTGCACAAGAACTTGCACTGATTTTACCTCAATGGTGCCACCTACTGTTGACTCAAAGCAGTACATTAAAGGGAAAAGCCACTATCTGCAGAGCACAATAGAACCAACGTTTATACGATAAGAAGCCATGATTGATACCTTCATGACTAACAACAAACTACATAATAACTACACCATTTTTATTGATGTTGCTGATTTGCAATACTTGATCAATAGTAGCAATATAACAGAGCAGACCAAATCTGAATGGATAAAAGTTTCCTAAACTTTGTTTATATTTCCTCCCACATTTCAATATATCCTTTGGATCTGGACTATTTGTATTTTAGTTGGTTCAGTAGATGTGGCTCAGAGCCGTCTCTGTCTCAGATTTCTGTTGTGCAGGTCATATAAGGTGGATAAGAAAAGCCTGTCAACAATAAGCTACTGTTTGCATGTTTAAGTATGCTGCTGTCACTGTACAACTCCTCCTTTATCCAAACGCATGTTTTAGCTTCTGCATGCTTCTAGGATGATCTGCTTGCACTTTTGTCTCTCGACTTTACATTGTGTCATTCCTATTAAAGTTCTATCAAATATTTTAATGTTACTAGCACTGAAGTAAAAAAAATGAATATGTTTGCTGTTTTAAGTGGGTGCACAGAATATTATATTTAAAAGGGAACTACTGCTAAGCCATTGTTGTAGATAAAATGCAATAAATTTTATTATCAAAATGTCTGATTTCTGGTATTATTCCATGCCGTTCTTTTCAACAGTACAAAGAATAGTCCAAGGCTACAGATCGGTGACACAGTTTTCCAAAAGGGCTGGGCTCTATCTCTCTCACTATTTCAGACGTAATGATTTCAACATTATCATTTACAATGAACCTTTGATCAGAACCAAAGCAAGCTTACGTTCAAATATATTGATTTGTGTGTGTGGCTGTGATAAGAGGAAAACCGGTTTGAAGCTGTTAGCTTAGTAAATATCTTCAGTGGCCAATCCGCAAACATGAAGATGGGGAAGTTGAAAGTAAACTCTTGACAAACTTAAACCATGAAAAATAAGAATGAAGACAGAGTAGAAAAGATATGGAATGGGCAGTTATTTATTATTTTCTCTTACAGGATATAGTGGCAATATGCATTATTTTATCATTTTTTTTGCTGAAGGAACATGTAACAGAATGTAGATTACCAGAAGACATCATCATATTTGACTGTATGGGATGGTTTTTGACAGTAAATAAATATAAAATTACCCAATATGGTGCTTTCCAGTGCATATTTCTACTGAACTCTGGTGATGGCTTCATGGATGGACTGGGCTACGTAGTTGATGTTTCTGCTCGTCAGCCCGCACATGTTGATTCGCCCGCTGGCCATTAGGTAGACGTGTTTCTCCTTCACCATGTACTCCACTTGTCTCGCTACAAAAATACATGATTTGACATATTATGAATACACTTATGTTATACGCAGGTTAGAGATCAGCTGTTCTTACGGTTGAGGCCAGTGAAGCTGAACATGCCAATCTGGTTTGTGATGTGCTCCCATGTCCCTGGTGTCCCCAGAGCCTGGAGCTGAGCTTTCAGATGGCTCCTCATCAGCAGCACCCGGTCGGCCATCGTCTTCACATTGTCCTTCCTGGATCACGTACACACGGAACACAAAGATCAGCGATGGTGTCAAATACTACGCGCTAGGACACTATAAACAACCAGCCAACAAGCAGAGACACTGAATCATCAAAAACATATGCTGACATGTGGAAGATCATAGAGAGACAAACTAGACATCACTCAGTATTTGACTTATTCTCTTCTCTTGTTTGGTTCAGTCAAATCATTCACTAATAATCAATCAAAGTTTTCACACAAGATTAAGAAAGTCTCAAGTCTTCATTCAAAGATAAGTATGTTTCAGCAAAATGTTTTGTTCTATTGATTTTTTGGCGACAATTTGTTTTAATTAAATGCGTATAACAATGAGTTTAGGGTTATGTTTAGGGGAGGGACTAGGACCAGTCAAATTGGTTAAGGTTAAGGTTGGGGCGGCATGGTGGCTGAGTAGATAGCTTTCTCGCTTCTCAGCAAGACAATCCTGGGTTCGAATCCCAGTTGGAACAGGGCCTTTCTGAGAGGAGTTTGCAAGTTCTCTGGGTCGGTTTACTCCTGGTACTCCGGTTTCTCCTACCACTAAAAACCATGCACAGTAGATAAATCTTCCAGCTCTGGTAGTCCTGACCAACCCAAGCATATATATTTGAAAAGAGCTTGCACTGGGACTAAATACTGAGGTTTTAGAGAGTCCTGGTAGAAACTGGAAGGCCCAAAGAAATCCCACCAACACATGAGGATCATCATGCATCAGCACTACGGACATTTCCATTTCCTGATAAACCTTTTCATTCATGTGTATGCAAAACAAAACCACTGACCATTCAAGAAATAGCGAAGGGGAGTTCAGGGTTACAGCTACCACTCGCGCTCCCTGTGAGGGCGGGTTGGACCACGTTGTCCTCACAATCTTCTCCATCTGAGATAATATTCTCTTGAGGTTATCAGCGTCCCGGGCCACGATTGTCAAGTTTCCAACACGTTCATCTGAAAGGCAAATCGTTCATCATTACAATGAGGACTGAGCCGTTTCAAACATTTCACTCCCACTCACTGTATAGGCCAAAGTTTTTAGAAAAGGATTGGGCACAAAACATCTCAAATCCAAGAGAAACAAAGTAACGCACAGCCCACGCGTCTTTATCCAAATTTCCTGAAGCGAATCCCTGATACGCCGAGTCAAAAAAAACAAACAGCTTCCTCCTCTGGGAAGAACAGAAGTGTGTGGTTTACATGAGGACAGGTATTGATGCATGTGAGACTGCATTTGCACTGTGGACATTTGCATTACCATCATTACTGCTGCTATTTGCATCCATTGTTCTGGTGTGGGATCAGTGCCGGTTGGATTATGGGCACATGCATGCAAGACAAATATGGAGCGTTCTGGACAAGTCTATCAGATTTAAAAGACAGAGAGGTTATTCAAAAGTGCAGGAGTTGATGAACAAATGAACAAAAAGCCATAACTTGCCTCCAAATCAGCAAGAAAACCTGTTAAATCAAGACCTCTCTTTTCGGCATCCCAATACTTGTATGGACGGACATCATCGAATCCAGCATTTGTAAAAACAGCATTGTGATTTTCTGAAATAGACAGAAGACTTACATTGCCACACGTTTCTATAATGACAATATAGCATGGTTAAACTTACCCCATGTTGGAGCTGACACATAAACAGGTGTTTTGGAGTTGTTATTTCCATTATAGAAGCGTCTCAGAAAGTCTGCTCCCATCTTCAGAGCGCCTGTGCCTCCCAAACACTGAACAGCGCCCACCTGTCAAAAAAGACAATGTCATTCCTCACTTACTTACACCTGGATTACAAATATTGTATTTTCAGTGCACTGACCCTGTTTTCTTTGATCGCAGGACTGTCATCTCCCAGGACAATCTCAGAGGCAGAGGACCTGAACTCAGGCAAACCCAGGATCGGGAGATATTCATGGTTTAACTTGTCATCTTCGACAATGAGTTTCTCCACCTTCTTCACGACGGGCAAAACCCAAGGTATACCTTCATCTGTCCTGTAGGCTGCAAAAGAGGATTAGACCTACCATTGTATATGAGCAGAGAAGGACAACAAAAAACAAGCTGGGCAGTTATCTGTATGGTTGAGATTGGAGATCATATAAAACTAACTCAGCCAGAGACATGGACAGGATCATTGGCATACTTTTTCAGGACAACATCGCTCTTCTTTTAAATTGTTAAAACCCTAACCATGTTGCAAGTAGCTCTGCAAAGTGGCATCTTGTTAGTCTTTGTTGCCTCCACTGAAGAAGGGGATTATCTCCACTAATAAAGGCACTCTCAAGCAACAGACCATAGATGGACTAAGTCAAGTAAACATGAATATTGCATGATCTGAAGGAGTAGGGAATACAAGCATGATGAACATTTACATACAGTATGCAAGAGCTTTGTCGTCATGTTGTACTAATCCAATCACAGCCCGGATACAGTGAGATTACTCATGCTGGTGGAAAGCTCAGAGAGCAATGCTGTGATTGTATGGTGACTATTCACGCTGGTGGTTGCATAACAAAATTGATATATTTTCAAAAGCAATTTAACACTCAGGAGGAAATCAATGATGAGCTTTAATGAGCTTGCTATTTGCATATTATTGACAAACTGTGAGCATTGTAGCCAACAGTTTACAGAAAGAAAGCTAAAGGGATCGTTGGTTATTCATTATCCTCATTAACTACGTAGAAGTAATGTGATAGAAACAAAATAAGAAAACAAAATAGATCATTACATATCACAGTGGAAGGCCTACCTCCAACTCCAAGGTTGACTTTATTTGGAAACTGGTCGTTGTTGAAGTCCTGGGTTAGTTTGAAGACAGCCACGGGGGCAGCTTGAGGAACTTCACAGAACACAGACATCATTTCTGTAGCGAGGTGAGGATGAGGGACCTGCAGTGTGGTGAGCGCCTGTTATACGCACCAGCGGAGGTGGGGGCGGGGGGCTCACGCTGGTGGGATTTGACGTGCGCGTGGTGGGTGTTAGCGGATTAACCAATGGAGAGTAAAACACGCTCCTCTACTGACAAACCAATGAGAACAGATAAGATATATGGGGCAAAGTTCCGTCAGCTGTAGTCTGTCAGAGATACTGGTGCAACGAGTGCAACGCTCTTCATGCAGTGCCGCGTCTTGCCACGAGATGGAGCCACAGCTTTACTTTAGTAGGTCTGCTGAGTAAAATATTATGTTTGGGTGATCCATAGACAAATCCCCCCCATGTTAAGGATTAGTAAAATGGCACACAGAGCCTTATGAAGGAACCAACATTTAAAACAAGTCGAAACACGTGCTCTGTAGGTCCATCAGAGTTTGAGTGAGTGCATAACTATGTGCGAGGACGTCCTGGTGTAAACACGCGGGCTCCCAGCTCTCTCCACAGCTGTCTGCAGGACTTCAAGTGGTTGATATATTAAAGCCAGTCCAGGCTGCTCTATGAGGGACTTTTAAAATGCACTAGAGATATAGGTTGTTTAAGATAAGGATATCTTTTACCGTCCACATTGATCTGACACATAAACAACACTGAATCAACAATAAAAACTACTTTTAGTATACATACTTATGCAAAATAGGACAGGGCTAGGGCTAGAACTGGGAAAGTGTATCTAATATCAAAATCTATTGGTAAGTCGAATCAATTCATATGGCTAGAAAATAGATAAAGTTATGTTATTAAAGCGCCAAATCTGTCATCCCCATTGATGAACTTCAAATAAAAGCGATAGAAATATACTTTTTACAATATAGTGAGCAGACGCTACAGTCCAAACACTTTCATTCATGCTTTCATAAATAAATGTATTCTACATTTTTAGCAATCAGAAGCCTCGGACATATTTCATTATTTTTAGAGGGAAATGGATTTGGATAGTGAATCGATTTTCCATAATTAAAGATTTCATTGCCTGGCATCGGCTCTTGTCAGACTCTATAATTGGGTGGAAACAACTACTTTTGTACTTTTTAAAATATTTTAAAACATTACAAAAGGTACTGTTGTCAATCGTGCTAGCTACAGCGAGACAGTGAAGCTGGTTGAAATGAGATATACTTTGTTGAATTTGGTGAAAGTGTCACATTTTTTAAAAAGATCTATGTCATTTAGTTAAGTTTGCCATTGTACATGTTTTGTTAGTTGTTTTTTCTCTGTGAGTAGATTTTTTTCTTTTAGGATTATAGGATTGATAAATATTTTAGTCAGAAATTGCCCAATATGGCAATATAATATAATATAACCTTAATAAGTCTATTGTGGCGCCAGCATGTGAAAGTCTTTCCTTGGCATATACCTAGAATCTATGAGGGGGAAGGGGGGTCTTGTAATATGATGGGAGACCTCTGGGAACACCAAGTGCCAAATAGTCCTTGTGAAAGAGACTTTGCCCACATTGCCAAGTATGAGCCTATATGTGAATGCTGATGCTGGCCAATATTGGCTGTGATAACGAAAGATCAATCAACAAAAGACAAATAACCAATCTTTTGGTTATATGTCCATGTGGAGATCAGTAAGATTGCAATCACAACAAATTCCTTAAGTCTTCCTGGGGTCTCCTCCCAGTGAGACATACATGAACACCTCTCCAGGGAGGCATCCAGGAGACATGCGAAATAGATGCACACCTCAACTGTGGAACAGTGGCTCTACACCATTCTCCTCCCACGTGACAGAGTTCAGCCAGTTAAAAAAAAAAGCTTTCTAAAAGCGACCGGTTGAATACACACACAGAGAGACAAAAGCCTATTAATAATGATTAGTAATAAATCATTTAGGCTGGGACAAGATTAGAACTTAAGTGTCGTATGTACAACGTATTTGATTGTAATCAGTGCTTCTGCAGAGAATGACTGTTGCTCCAGACCTGGATCACCCCCACTCACTCCCTGCCTTCACTTTGACAGTAGATGTTTTCATTCTTTCCGACCAGGTGAGGGTGTCTCGTATGTTAGCTATCACTGTCAGCTCTCCAATTATCGGATTTGAGTTCTGTGAACAAGGCTGGGGGCCGAAACAGGGTTTGCTGCTACATATTGGTGCGGCCCCGGGGCCTCGGCCTGTGCTGATGTGAGGAGTGAGTCAGAGCAGAAACTGACAGGCAAGTGCCTGCAGCAGGACGGTGCCCACAGACAAGTGCATGTACCATTTAGAGACTACATTAGACATTCACATCGATCCCTGCATTTTCTGTCATCCACACACACAACATTTACTTTGGCAACTGCCTCCATGACATATATAGCTTGTGCCAACAAAGTCCGATGGTGTTTTCATTCTGCATGCATGTTGTGGTTGTGGGGTAAGATTGTCATTAAAGGACACAAAGGCACACATTCAGACACAAGTCAGTCACATTCCTGCAGAGGCATCACAGAAACACAAACACGAGCGTGTGCACACACATTCCCCAGCCACGCTGCTGTGCGGCTCACATGTTGCGCTGGCCTTGGTCTCTTTGGGTCACAGCTTTGTGGTGAGTGACCACCTTTTTAGCTTCCCTCCCTGTTTGTTTTTCAAAGACAATGCCATCAATTCTCCAACAAGCAGCGAGACACAGCCACAACAGACCTCCCTGTTCCTCCTTCTGTAGTGCACTGACAGATGAAGCATGCAGGCTACACATCAAGGGCAGCGTCTGACAGCATTCCATACGCTCAGCAAGTTCAATTCCTCAATTCATACAGTAGACATTCACATACTATACTATACAAAGTCAACCGAAACTTCACTTTGAGCATCGTGATATGTCAAATACAGAATTCACATCAAATCACAAAAATCTCAAAGACAAGTCAACTGTTTGATCCTCTGGAAATAGACGTTAAAACATGTATGCCATTGTTTGAACATGTGGGTTTAAAGGTGGCAGTGGTGTATATACTATAGTTTGAACTTGGAAAAACCCACCGTGCTTCTACACAATGACAGAGGTCAAAGGTCAACGTCAGTTATCAAAAGTAACAAAACAATTTGAATTAGTTTCCTGGCTGTTTAACTGATTACAGTTTTCCCCTTAAACCTAAAGTGAACTCCAATCATGCATTACATTGTTTTTAGAAACCTGCATTAATGCAACAGAACGTAAACCGGAGAACACATCAGGAGCTCAGGCCATAGAGATCCTTTATCCACATGCACCGCCCTGTTCGTGTTATCTGGCTCTGTGTGGAAGCAGAGGGGATAAGCATATTTAGGCTGCGAGCTTCCTCCAGAGCTGCATTCTCAACACCGTAGATCACAGTCCTCACACCCTCCTGTTGGGGCTCACATATACAAACACACACCTGCTAGGGCAAGGCCGTCCGAAAGAGAATTACAGCAGGCTAATTTATAGCACCCACGGGAGGCCAGAGGCCAGGGGACCCAGACTGCCAGACCAAGTTCACTTCCTCCTGGTCCCAGAGATTGAATCCTCAAAGAAAGACCAATAACAGCAAGAATTTCAAATAGGACTTTACCTTGTAAAACGTCAGATTTATTCTTGTCTTTTGCTGCTGTAGTTAATATGAAAGGTGAGAAACTCAAAGTATAAATGTGAGAGCAGGGCTAGAGTAAAAATGAATCCTGGGCTCGCCTTCATGGCCTCTTGATTTCCTCTGGTGAGAAGCCTCTGTCATCCGTCACTCGAGCTCAGGCAGCGGCACAATAGCAGCGCCTCGGCCCTGGCTACTGACACCACCACACTGGGCGCTGATAAGACTTACCTTCCGGGACATGGAACAACTCAGAGCAGCTACAGACACAAAGAGGTTTGGGCCTTTGCCATCACCTTACCAAAGGCTCAAGGAAAGAACAGCACGGTGAGCCGTGCAGTAAAAGGGTTTTCTTATTCCTGATGTCAAGGTTGTATCTCCACACCATGAGCACTTTTCTTTGTGAAAGATGATGCCCTACACTATTAACCCTAATCTTCATAAAAGAGAAAGGATTTGTTGTGGATGTCAGCTTTGTTCTTTGGGCAAAAGAGCATTATTCTTCCTGAAAAGTTAAATTACCAACAATGCATTTATAAAAGCAATGCAAAAAAGGTTAATTTAATGTATAATAATAATCTTTAGGGCCTAAAGAGATCAACGGTTCAACTCTTTCATCACGAAATGTATTGTTTCTGAGACGACATGGACTAAAACAATAGTTAGGCTACACCTGCACTTCTGCAAAAAGACGTTGCTTCAACAAGTCGCAGAAACAGATAGGAGCAAAAAAGAGGCATGAAGAAACTTGCCCGTGTGTACAGAAACACAACTCCACTGGCCAACATTAAAGTATCCCGATCTAAAGTCGACATAGCAGTTAATAACACATGGCTAGAACATCAGGGCTAATAAGAAATGTAACGGGCTGTGAGGCCTATCACCGGTGACTATGGGAGTCTGACCTTACCTCTTATCGCTCAGATTTGGAAATGAAGATGATGTATTGGGGAGTCACATCCAGCATCGAGTAGCTCCTTGACACTTGCTGTGAGTCTGGGTTTTGTTACAGGCAGGAAACAGACTCTTCCGCTTCGTAATCACGCGTCTCCGCTCAACACTCGGCAGCGGCAGCTCGGACCCCGACGGTCCCCGCTCGGACCCCGACGGTCCCCGCTCGGACCCCGACGGTCTCCGCTCGGACAGGCCGCACACTCTGCAGGAGCAACAGCGACAGGTCACTGCTGCAAATCGAAGTCAATACAATGGATTACCTTAACATGTGCCCTATTGATATCATTCACCAACAGACAGTAGGCCATGTCATGCCAATCTTATAAACAACATCCTATCAAAACAGATATAGAATTACCGCAATAATGCTTCTAATGATATCCAATGATTCTTTTCATTTTATAGTCATTATTACTCATAGCCTTATATAATTATACGCTTTACTTATACAGTGTTAGCGGGGTTTTAAATATATATGAATAATAATAATACAACATTTAAATGATATGTAATGCTGACGATTGTCATTGTGATTGCTATTATCATTATTATTATTATTATTATTATTATTATTATTATTATTATTATTGCAGCAGTTATGACTATGTAGGCATCGTAGGCATAGGCCAAAATATTTCATGTCTAAATAAGATATAATGTTCTTCTGTTTCTGTTTGGCTGTGCATTTTAACACAAGAGCACAGAGTACACTTATCTTATCCACAGAAGCAAGATAGACTTCTCAAATCAGTTTTGACCTATTTCCATTAATGTAGTCACGCCGATAAACAGCATAAAACCAACATAACTCAGTCTAATTACAAATGTTTATTAGAAATTAATGTTGTTTTGGTGTGAACCGAAGTGACATATTGCCTTGCATGCACACTTTTCGTACCGCTCATTCCGGACTAGCTAGCTATGCTATGCTATGCTACCAGAGCTAAAACAAAGTTTATAGCTAGGACTACTTTGGGGGATTTCATCACTGGCCTGTTTAGCTGAGGCAGAGCCGACCCTCCCTTCAGCGCGTCACTGGGAGAAGACAGCATCTTGGCTGACCCTGTTCGTCTCAGATCACTTCACTGAGCCGACCAAACGGGATCCACCTCTCTATTACACACACACGCACACACGCACTCACGCACACAGACGAGCTGGAGGTGGACCTTTCTGACGCACGGCAGCACTGGACCGGAGCACGCGTGTTTGGACATATACATCCCTAAAGATTTGAACGATTTGACTTAGTTTGCTTGGTTTTCTTGACTTTTATGTTTTGGATGTAACAATGCTACCGAGCCCAATCATATCCACCACGCCTTTCTCCGTCAAAGACATCTTGAAGTTGGAGCTGCAGCAGCAGTCCCAGCACCAGCTGCAGCTGATTTCGTGCCTGGGATTGTCAGGAGCGTTGGCTCAGCCAGGGCCCTTCATGAACAAAGGCATCCGCTCGCACTCACCCCCGTCCTGCATGCTCGCCTCCAGGAACAGCCCCAGTCCCGACAGCCCCTGTCTGTCCGAATGCGACGACCGCCTGAATTACCTGAGCGCCGTGAACGCGCATGAGTCTGCTCTGTCCGATATCTTCAGCCATGGAAACAGCCGCACACAGCCTGAAACAGAGCAAGAGGACGGAGACTCAAGTGAGTGACTCTCAACTCATTTACACATCCTGTGAATAATGCATTTCTTTGAACACTATCTCGCCCTGTGACTCTTCACGTGCACATGTATGTGCTGATGTCCTGAACTGGAAACACACACACAACAATCTGTCAATCCAGACGAGCGTTAAAAACAGAATGCACGCATAAAGTTTGAGCTCTAATATGCATTGATTATTATCATTTTCTATTCATGAATAACCTGTCTGCAAGAGGCTGATTTTGTTTTTGTTTTTTGTAATAACTTTTCATGTTCTTCAATATCAAGCAATAATTCCAAAATGTTAAACATGCATTTTAACCCACGTAAACTACAATTATTGAGACGGTAAACTGCAGCCACAAACTATATACGGTCCGAATTGAGTTTTGAATTCGCTGACAACTGTCGAAAAGATGCATGTTTGTGCTCTATAATTAACAGGAGTAACCGAAAGTTTTGTGTAAAACCCGTATAATCATGATTGAATAATTATTGTCATTTGCAAAAACAAATGACATATTTTTTGCAAATAACAAATTTGTCAAGTCAAAGGATTTGCACAAGTAGAGACACTAAGATAAAGCTTTTCAAAAAGGGTACATTTTAAACGTATCAAATATTTTTCTATTGGCTTATATAGTGTTTTTTTTTCAAATTAACTATTCATATATTGATAAATGTATATTTGTTTTGCCAATGAACTGATGAGCGTGTGTCCCTGTGTCCCTGCACAGAGAGCTGTGGAGCGCTGCGGAGTGAGACCGAGGAGCTGGAGTCGGACAAGGCCGTGTCCAAGCAGCCGCGCACCCGGAGGAAGCCGCGTGTCCTCTTCTCGCAGGGGCAGGTGTTCGAGCTGGAGCGCAGGTTCAAACAACAGCGCTACTTGTCTGCACCAGAGCGGGAGCACCTGGCCAGCTCCTTGAAGCTCACCTCCACACAGGTCAAGATCTGGTTTCAGAACAGACGCTACAAGTGCAAACGGCAGCGCCAGGACAAGACTCTGGAGATGGCGGGGCACCATCACCACGCAGCGCCTCCCCCGCGCAGAGTGGCCGTGCCAGTGCTGGTGCGGGACGGGAGACCGTGTGTGGCGGGATCTCAGAATTATAGCAGCTCGTACCCGCCATACTCCTACAGCTATCCTACATACAGCAACGCAGTCTACACAAACAGTTACTCCTGCACCTACTCCAGCCTGCCCACCCTACCCCCTGCCAACACCTCCGCCGCCTTCATGAGCCTGGGCAGCCTGGGCGGCCTGGGACAGGGCCAGGCGCAGAGCTCGCAGGGGCCGGTGCTCCCTCCGTGCCAAGGCTCTCTCCAAGGGATCCGGGCCTGGTAGCGCGCATGCCGCCATCATGAACTGTTTTGAACTTTAGTAACAGACACGAGCATGCTCCCTTTCGTGGAAATCTAGTGTTATAGGCCATATCCGATTAAATAGCGACTGAACTAAACTAAAAGACGATGCTTTGATGCTTTTCGGGCAGATGATCACAGTCTGGGGGTCACGGGTGCGCGTCTTTCTCTAAGCCAAAGTTTTAAAGGCCAATATACAATGTTCTGGATTAGCACGTGGAGACTCGACACACACAACGGACTTTACAGACATGAAGTGTAACCCTTTAACAACATAATAGTAATAAAATAATGACTGCCTATTCTGATGTTTTAATTTACTTTGCACCAGACCCTGACCATCAGCTCCCACATGAGCTAGTCATAGGAAACAGGCCTAAAATAGGGCTTTTGCATAACGGGAAAGTGAAATATGGGGGAGAGTGCAGGCCATTAGGAACTTCATGCAGAAGAAAACTTGGATCCATAAATCTCTCAAGCACACGGTCTCTGACATTAATGTTTAGTTTTTGGACTCAGTCGAACATTTCTTTTCTGTGAGAAAATTGTGGGGAAGTTCGGTGAGACAAGGTCCAGAAACAGAAGATCCTAATGCCCGGTCAACTTAGAGAGATAGACATAAACCAGACAGTCTCATCTCAGAACTCACACAGCGAATATGCACCCGGGCTCCTGCTTTATAACGAATGAGGAGCAGTCCTTTGGGGCGGACCAAAATAGAATATATAGGATAGAATATATATAATAGGCTCTGGCACGTGCGTTTTGGGGGTAAACATGGGAAACATGGATTAGGCGGAGGTGAACACTTACAGATATGGAGATGAATAGATGCGTAAACAGAGAGATGTCTGGAGACTGCACTGATGGCTTCTTGACCATTTCCTGTGGCCCGTGCAGAGCCGGTAGGACATACCTGGTGTCAGCCTTAAGTGCACAAGTCACTAGTGTAAATAGTGCTGGCGACAGCTCGGCGATGCCTCAGGACGCAGCCTGGACGTGGCTGTCCTGACAGGCTGTGATCGCTATCTGTGGCTTCTATAGATAGCAGCTCGGCAGACCTGACTCCCGAGGAACCAAATGGCCTAAAATAAATAAAAGTTATATCATTTAATCTGGCTTTATTCTTATTGGGCTGAATGTCGATGTATTTGGCCATATACTGTATGGCTAACTAATTTTATACTACCACCCCCAAATATCATACGTATATTTGGTCCGTAATTCTGATACTATATTACTAACTCCAAGAGAAATCATTTCGAGTGCTTCCATTCATACTCATGGGTTCTGAAAAAATATCAAAATGTAAGTCATTTATGCGGTTTTTGTCTTTCATGGAAAAACTATTAATACAAATGAAACACAGCAAAACTAAATGCGAAGTGATGCAAGTAGAGTGTGTTGTAATGGTAACTAACACTCAGCTTGGAGCTTGGAGCNCAAGTAGAGTGTGTTGTTATGGTAACTAACACTCAGCTTGGAGCTTGGAGCATAAACAAAATGAAATAGAAATGAACTACATATGGACATACAGAAAGATTCACAGTCATGGAGACCAAAAACGTACATAAACGGATTAATTACACTTTCAAATGGAAAAGCCGTCAAAATGACTGCTCTGTGAATTGTAGTGGAACGTAACATATTTTCACCGCAGTTTACTCTCAACATATCCACCAGAATCAATTAAAGATGTATCTTAGACAGTGGCATGCAGGTGGAACAAGGGAAGGTCTGATGACTTTGTATTCCAATAAACACTGGTTGAAGTGGCATGGAATGGAATATTGAGACTTGACAGCTTTCTTCCCATCAGAGAAACAAACATCCGCGTATAATGTTGCTTTTTTCAAAATTTTCGATCAAGCATGTTCTGACTCTCTAAACAGAGGTTGGAAAGAAGGCATCAGAGAAACACACCACCCAACCCACGGGCCACATTCAGAGCAATCCATGTTCTGCAAACGCAGACCGGCGCAAGGACCAGCAGCACCCGCAGGGAGCCCGTGCCAGAGCCTGCACGCGCAAACAGTGAGTGCACCGATACTAGAGGTGTATGTGAAAGATAAGAGTGTGAGGTGTATAGGGTTATATGGTTTTAGTACTTATACTGAGACATGTGATACACAGTGCACTTCGATTTGTGATTTCTGTTTCTTCAATGTTCAAAGAAAGAATTCCATTTTGAGGGCAAACTAAAGGATGAACAACATGAGAGTAGAAAGATATAGAAATATCTATGTTGTATAATATATTAAATGTTAAAATTATAACAAAAACACATTCTCAAAATCTTTGGCTATAACTTTATTTGCAAATCTGTTATTAAACCAAATGCATGCAAATGAAGAGGTATCGGTCTCGCTCTTTTTCAAGCTCACATTCACTCACTCACACATATGTACAGACGTATTTCTAACCATATGGTTCTAAACAAATCCTGATTTGATAATATTATAAAAGATAATTTGATGAATGAAACAATATCAGTTGAATAATTGATATTTGTGATTTTCTAATTTCCGGCACTAAAAATATAGGGGCGGTATACTTCGGTTTGGTCGTATTGAAAAATAAAACTTCGATTTGGTCGATTTGATTTGTCTTGTTTTCCTGATCGGACATTCTTTAAAAAGGATTACGCTGCCCTTTATGCGTGTGGGGGACTAACATGTGTGTGTTGTTTTGTAGACCTTACGTTTTCGGCTCACGGTGGAGAGGAGGACAGGATCATGTTTTTCATTTGTCGAACTTCAACTCAAGACAGGCTCATGAAGCGCTCCCGAGCGGCCTTTTCTCAAGAGCAGGTGTGTGGGTTGAGTTGGACGTTGGAGCGTCAGTTGTACGCACGGCGGTAACTCTCCGGATCTAAACGAGCCAACTTAGCAAAGGTCTCACATATATCAGAGACTCCGGTGAAGATCTGGTTTCAGAACCGCTGGTACAAAATCAAGCGATGGGAGACCGTGGTCCGAAGAGAAGCGGCCGGGCTGCAGAGGAGAGAGGCGCGCGTCACGGCCGTGCTCGTACCGCGGAATACTGCAGCCTCTTCATGCTGCTGCAGAGACGGAGCCCTGCTGAATTAGATACAGGCCAATCTCTGGAAGACAATGTTCGTATGGATTGTTTTAGAATTTGACCTTGTTATTATTTCAGCTTTTAAAGTGTAAACAGCTGCAACAAAGTCTCTTAATTACCAAAACATCTTTAATGAAGTTTGGAATAAGGATAATGATGACATTGTTGCATCTGACGTCATTCAAAATCATGTATTATACATTTTAAACAGAATATGTTTCATGTTTTATGGGACGTCTTAATTTTATTTTTAATGAGCTGAATACAAAAATACCTAAACAATTATTATAAACACAAATAAAATACACAAACTAATATAACATTTAAAGCTTATCATGTAAGTGCTTTCTTCTTTCGCCTCTCTAAAGCGGAGTAAAGGGAATATTAAGGTGAGGCCTGCACTCTTAATATTACAGTTCTTAAAACCAACATATTGACAGTGCATTCACACAGGTGTGTTGAGGAAGTATTTTATCTTTTGTGTCTGCAATAATTGTCTCAAGAGGCATGTTGATTTTACTAATGGCCTCTTAAAACATCTGATGCCTGCTCTGAGAGTGAATTAGAAGATAGTTTTATAACCATCTTAATAATGGGATATAGAACTATAAAGTGTGTATTTTCCTAATGCATTTACTGCAGTTCTTATCCTACCCAGGGGACTATGGTGTGGCCACAGAAACTATTAGATGGTATCAGAGTTTGTAGGAATGTAAACATTTACAGTAAACCTATAGGACAGTGCTCCCCTTGGGCGGCAAACATACATCAGGATGACCCCATCACCACTGATGCATTATGCTTGTACAAGATCATTTTAAATAATGTGTCAATATAAATTCACTGCTTGTATTTTTTATGTTTGCCTTTCTTCGATTGTAGATGAGATTCTGAAGCTTCCAACAACTCTAATGTTGTAATTAAACCAAAATTCTTGTTGGCAAGTAAACATATCACATTGAATCAAGATTGTACATGTCACAATGTTATTCTGAATACATTTCCCTCAGCCAAACAGACACAAAACAAAACAACCAAAAAATAATGGAAGCTCAAAATCTCTACAGAGAGACAACCAGTGTTTCCAGAGTGTAGCACAGAAGCAGAACTGTTACAGTGCATCAAGGACATCACTATGTTTTCAGTGTGGCTCACTGAAAACAACGCACACATAGGACCAAACGGTCCTCAGTGTGTTCACTCTGAATGATGATACACACAATTCTTATTTTAGAGAAATAACATTCACATTTTCCTTCTCCAAACATCATCATTTTCAATAACAATGTCACAGTATTTACAAAGCACATTTACAACTTGAAAATCCAAAAGTGCTACATGTACACAAGTGCTATAGAGTATACAAAAACATGCAAAAATCTGTTGTTATTGTTTAATCTGTTGTAAAAACAAAAAAACAAGAAATTCTAATTTGGTAACACATACATTTTATTTCCTGGCATTACATTTGACACTGGATGTATCTCTTACCGTAAAGCAGAGGCATTAGCGCCGTGTGCTGCAGGTCTGTTAGTGTGTTAGTCAGAGCAGAGGTCAGGGAGCAGATTATGGGACAGAGATGAGCCCACCCAGAGCCCAGGATCCTCGTCTGCACTGTCCATTAACAGAGCTTTACGAAGCAGACTATAGGAACCAAACAGAGAAAGGAGAAGGCACATTTCTTACTTTTTGCACAATCTTGAGTGTTTCTATCCATGCCAAATGTGACTTGTAAATTTCTCCTGTGTGAGATTAATAAAGCATATCTTATCTCTATCTTATCGAGAGGACATCTTTTACACGATTCTTAAAGGATTGCATATATTGATTTGCAACATTGTTTTTTCACCATCTTTTTCATGATGGTGAAATGTCAATGCACACACAATAAATGTTTTCATACATTGGCTTGTGGTAGCAGTGTAAGTTATACTCCTTCTGTATAATATGCAGAAAAAAGCCCAGTATCTGATCTGTAGTCGCCATTTTGAGCCTCTGTGAGTCTGGAGCCTCTAAGTCTGTGCTGTGAAGAGCCTTAAGAGGGACTGACCAACGCAGCTGTCACTTAGCGCTTTATGCCGAGCTCGATGAAGAGAGGTGATATTATTGTGAAGTTGCCTGAGCCGAGCTGAGGTGCAGCTTTTCCTGAGTCCACTTGAACCACTGGTCGCCTGAAAGCGTAATATGAAAGTGATGCCTCCATGCTGAAGCAATATATCCTGCCTACCGCAGCTTGAAGTACCTCGGAGGTTAAACTTGAGACTTGTGTGTGGCGGGGAACTTCCCTTTGAAATAAGACTATTTAGCACCTTTACAGTTAATGTGTTCAATGTCACTCAATAATGTTAAAAGTCTATGTCCTCATAGATGGACAGGAAGTCTTCAACCAACTTTCTCATTTCATTTACTTTGATTAACTCATGGCCATGGTGAGAAGCATACCCGTTCTGTTTCATGAAAAAAAAATATTATAAAAAAAAAAGCAAGAATTAGTTCAATTCAATTCAATTTATTTTGTACAGCCCAAATTCATAACAGTATTTATCTTGGAAGACTTTGCAAAGCAGCTGATTCACAAACACAGATCAGAGAATAAAACAGTTCAAAACAGGAAACGCAATGATAAAAAAGAAAGACAGAGCTATTGGTCCATGAGGGGCAGTGACATTTATTATTGCATAAAAGAAAAAAATAAATGTCCATAAATGTTGTTGAATTTGGAGTGTCCTGGATCATCACCACTGTCCTTAGACCCTCGGCAAAAATAAACTTCTGGGAGGCCCATGAGGGAGGGATCCACTCCCACGGACAGACGGGGCTAGATCCAGGACTCAGGGGCCATGTAAGATTATTTCTGTTTTATACCAGGAGGAGCAGATTATTTAGGGTCACCCATGTTTTTGGGTCTTTTATGAAGGCACTTAGCCGTTCTAATTGATTTGTCTGGTTTGGTGACATAGACAGGTGAAGCTGGGTGACATCTGCAATTAGTGGACGCTATTGTCAGACTTTCTAATGATGTTGCCTAATGGCAGCATGTAGATTGTGAAGAGAATTGGGCCAAGTACTGATCCTTGTGGCACACCAAATTTGAGTTTAGAATAGTATGAGGAGTTTGGGTTCATGTGGCTATGTCACATTCTAGCTTCTGCAGTTGATTACTACAAACCTAAACTAGTTATCATTACTAAATATGTTTTGAGTAACAGATTGCAACTAAGACTTAAACTTTATGTCATTTAAACCCAGCACTTTTACCTTTTGCAGACAGATCTGTGTGAGCACAGAGCTCTGAGTGCAGTCAGGGCAAGGATTTACAGGTGGATACGGTGTAGCTTGTATGCAATGTAATAAGCAATTCATATGGGCGACACGGTGGCTGAGTGGATAGCACTCTCGTCTCTCATCAAGAAGGTCCTAGGTTCAAATCCCGGTCGGAACAGGGTCTTTCTGTGTAGAGTTTGCATGTTCTCCCCGTGCCTGCATAGGTTTCCTACCTTGGCTCTGGTAGTCCTGACCAAGCCTAGCATCAACATCTGGAGATGGGTTCCCGGGCGCTGTTACTACAGCGACCACTGCTCCTGATGTAAGCCTTCGTGGCATCAGGATGGGTCAAATGCAGAGAATTGAATTGCCCCATGGGGATTGATAACCTTTACCTACATTTTATGACCTTGAACCTGGTGCATCTTGAAGAACAGTGCTGTGATGGCCGTCCCAAAACCATCAGTATGTAAAAATACAAAGACAGATAGATAGTCTTTCTTTCAAAAAGTTTCAATGCAGTCTGACTTTGTGGGGACAAAAGTTAAATAGATTACTTTAACACTCACTAAAACATTTAAAATTCACATCAAATTCAGATCAATATGACATGAATAATTGTGTATGTTTTAATTGTGTGTTTTGCAGATAATAAAACAATAATACAAATGAATGAACAGACATGTGGTTTTAAAACCACACACAGAAAGTGTAAAAATTAACTAGTTTGTCGGGACTGATGCTCCGAGGCATAACACCAAGTTTCTTGACAGGAAGGAAGACAGCTTTCTTTCAAGATCAAGTTCAAAGGGCAGGAGGCCAGTTTCTTCCAGTGTCCCTGACTGCACCTGTGTTGACATGCAAGCGCACACACACACACATGCACACAAATACACGCGCACACACACACACACACACACACACACACACACACACACACGCACACACACACACACACACAC
>JAPMNZ010947860.1:0-11250 GCA_029875035.1 Pomatoschistus microps | reverse complement strand
CGTCATATCGTGATACATTCCAACAAAAATCGTGATACATGCTGTCCAACAGACCCTCCATCGGCAAGGAATAACTCACCACCCAGCGGGAAAAAAATTGGTCTCTGGGAGACCCACGTCTCCCCGAGGTTTGAAATAGAAATAAAACGTAAAACACATCTCACTTTTAATAAATACTTATTAAAAACTATCTTATGTGTGGAAAAAAATCAGCCACGTCGATGTTGGAACACGTTTGCTGCGTCGATTTGCAAATTGTCCCCTGGATCCATGGGTGTCCCATTTCTTATGGAGAATATCAACGAGTGCACTCCCCAATTGGAGGGCGCTTTTCTGTTGAGGGGACATATGACTCAAGTGCCCTCAGAATTGGGACGGGCACAGTGTCTCGACACACAGCAGACTTTCTATGTTATTTTTCTAAACTGTGCAATTCAGCAAAACAAACAAAGGCTTTTTGCCCCTTATCTTATCATGGGGCAAAATAATTATGGAAACAAATGTATTACTAAATGAAAAAAATATATATGACTGATAATACAAATCTTTGTTCAACATATACAAAAAAAGATTATTATTTTGCACATTCCTACTTGTCACATGCAATACAAAGGCATCCATCGTTCGCTTAACCTGTTTTTTAATATTAGTCTCTTGTGTTGTTCCTGTTATTGCTGCTTGTGTTGATAAGCAAATTTGATGAGCCGGATTTAAGCTTTAGTGTGATCTGGCTCCGAGGATGTCAGCGGCCCACAGTGCTACCAGCTGACATCCTCGTGCGATCCTGGGGATAATTGATTAAAGGTTATGAGAGCATGGAGAATGGTGAGCGTGGTGAATGTGTGCCATATGGGCCCTGGACTGTACCCTGGTCAGTGTCAGTGGACTTATGGGCTGGGATAGAGCCGCCTGTGAATGGGGCCACACAACTAATACCAAGGATTAAATTATTTAGAAAAATAGCATGATGTTAATTTGTGTGCTTAACCCCTGGGGCAAAAAACATAGTACTATTTACTATAATTGTGCAAAATCCTTGTGAAATAAGTGCAAGCCAATTTCCCCAAGGGGTTAAACATGTATTATTCTATATTCTACAAACATGTTTTTTTATTCATAAAACAAAATGCTGCTGTGGGGATTTTACACAGACCTGACTGGTAGAGTGAATATTGCTATGTTTTTAATCTTCCCCAGAGTGTCGTAAAAACCTATATTTTGGGTACAATTTGGCTCACTATTTTGTAAGAGTATCTATTATGTAAGTTCTAATTTTAACCAATCCATTTTTTTCATTTTGCTTAAAAGGCACAAAAGTACATTATTTGTACTTTTTATTAGGATTCCACATGATCATTCTTGTATCAGTTTCAGTTCATCAGAGTTCAAACATGAATATAGATGATGATTATTTTTATGAACCGGTTGATGAAGCAAAACAAGCAGGAACAAAGGGGCGTGTGTGCGTAGTGCCTTGGAGCCTGGAGAGAAATGTTCCACATTGTTGGCTGCTGGTTGAATTTTAATTTGCCTGATGGAAAAAAATCTTGGTGTTTAGGAACCTGTTTGAGTTCTCTCTAATCTAGGAATGCAACTATCCATTACTTTTGTAAATCTATTGACCGAGCACTTTAGGGAATATTTAAAGAAGCAATATGTAAAAATCTGGCCAAAAGTAGAACTGCAACCTCTCCCACACTCCTTGACTGACGTTCCCAGATATGCAGACAAATCAATCTGGACCATGAATCTGAAAAGTTGGTTATAGAGTTTTGTCAACAACAAATCTATAACCAAAAATGTATTCACAAAGGCTCGATAGAAATGCTTTTATGTCGCTAATGGTTTGAGAATCATTTTAATTCTTGAATTCTTTTTTAATTCTGTGGCCACATGTAAAACGGTGGGGGGCGGGACATCGAAATGAAAACAATAACAAGATTTAGGAAATGTAAAACTAATTTTGCTGTTATTAGTTAGAAGTATTTCAGAGCATCTATTTATTCATGAATGCTTTTGACATATTAGGGCCATTTAAGGATGACTTGACATGAAAATCTTATGTAACATACGTATTTCTATTTTAAATCAAGTAATCGCCATGGAGGCCGCCGGGTTTGATCTGCTTTGCAATGAGAGCAGACTCGGTCAAGCACTGTTCTGCGGCGGTCAGCAGGACCAAGACTGGATTTGATTGGTCTGCAGTGAGACAATACACGCACAGATAATGCCGGGTTCAGACTTAGAGTTATCAGGCTTAGGTTTGAGGAAGTTTTTGCCTCAAGGAATTTATGTAATTGATATAATCGAGTAACTTGATAAAGAATTGCAGCCCCACTCCAACCGGCTTTGTCTGGGAAAAGGCAAACACTACGGGTGAGACTAGCACTCTGATAATACACTTTCTACGATTTGCTCGGTTCTAGCTACACCACTACTTCTCAATTATTTTCAGCCAGGCCCCCTGAGGATTAGAGAAGGACTGAGCTACACCTGGGACTTCAGCTCAGTCTAACACAACCTTTGCAGGCGGCTACAGAGGACCCCAGAACCGCAGCAATAAGAAAAGCCATGGCAGGATGATATTCACAAAAACTGAAATCAAGGGGTATCTGGGCCGTTCATTTAGTATGGGTAGGCCCAGAGACTTGTCCTAAATAGTCTTTTCCATTTAAAAAACCCAACCCATATGAAGGTCGATGCAAACTTTTCTATTTTGACATCCATGTTTGGCCAATAAAGGGGCATACATTCAACAAAATGTACTGAATGTCAAATCTTCACTTTGGGTTGACAATTGGAAGAAAAAATTACAATTCTTTGGACAAAATTGACAATTCAAGACTGNAAACACGCTAATCCCACCATCCAAACATTCATGCATTCCTGCTTCTTTGTGTGTTTTTTCCCCACCCTTTCACATCGATGCTTCCAAGAAACCGGTCTGTAATCTTTATGCAGCTTCAAAACACATATTAGTCTTTAGTTGACGCTGCAGATCCATTCATCCGCGCACATGCAAAATTGTACTACGGAGGCCTTTCCCAACGCGCTGTGTTTTATTGTACTGTGAAAGTGCATTGGGGACAGCTATTGGATGAATCAACGCTACTAAATTGAACTAATTGCACTCCTGCCTGCCCAATGGACCCAGCCGTGGACTCGGGAGAGCGCGGATAGCAGCGAGCAGGAGTACATTACTGAATGACTGTAATTGCTAGCACCTGGGCCTGGTCTGTTTAATCTGGAGGGAATTTCAGGCAGAGACTAAAGAGCAAAGGCTGCGAACATATGGGTGTGGCAACAGGAGTTTACAGTTTCCTCTCATTTCTGTTCACGTCTGGAGAAAAGGAGGATGACGGCCCGGTGTTGGATTCTTGCCACACAGAACACATGGCTTCTGCATCGGAAAGCGACAAAAAAGCTGTTTCCCATTACTGCTACGCAAGCTTTTACTCACCTGAAACACAATATCGCCAGAGTGTGTCAGTTTCGTGAATAGTTTTAATGTTCTTCAGCTTGCCTTGTCACATTGAGTAGATGTCATTTACAAAATTTGTGACTTGTTGTGCGCAAGCTCTTTTTCCTAACTCCATACTCTTGGATTATGATTAAGGATTCAAATAAGACTTTTTACTTTGTTATTACATGTTTTAGAATGGATAATAATATGTTGAGTAGAAAATATAGAGTGAAACAAGTCAAGGTAAAAAAAAAAATAATAATCTGCTGCCTGTAACTCCCTATGTTTCCACCAGAGGGAGGAGTAGATTTTGTTTGCCAAAATTCAAAAGTGACTGGCTACAAACACAGCCATGCAATCATAGTGAATGTAATTTAATCTAAGAAAAAAAAAAAAAACTGCTTCGAGCATGATATCATAGTGGTACAATGACATCATACTACTGCAAGGGATGAAGGGGCGGAGCTACATGTCTTTGCCAGAAGTACCTGACAAAAGTTCCTGATACTCGCTGGATGTTGTAACATTTAAGCTCAAGCTATTCTTTGAACAATAATATGTCTTCTTTAAAGTTGGGGTACCTCCTTTTTACACAGTGAAAGAGAAAAGAAACAGTTTATATTTGTCCCAAAGCCTTCATTGGAACATGGTTATTCACAAGCCTGAATGTTTGGCCACAAGCACAACCAAAGGAGAGGATTATCACTGGTGCAGCCAAACAGTCAGTGGCATACACTTTCTGGAGGGAAAAACAAAGTTTCAAAGGGAAAAAAACACTACTTCTTAGACAGATATTCTTAAAATAACACATTATGAAAAATCAATGTTTTTTCTCTGTTCTTCATGATACAACATTACCCCACATCAGTGACAGAGTTGTTTTCCGATCCACCCGCACAACTATCAGGAACCTCTGACACAAACAATCTTTTTTAAAACATAAGTATTGCTCACACATTAGTTTGTGCAATGTATCAGGAGTTATGATTAGCGGTCAGTGATTTTAAAATTTGTAAAAAAAAAAAAAAAAGACAGAAAAAAAAGGCTGATAAGATTAATATAAGAGATCCTTTGCTTGTGGGGAAATGTCAGTCTTGCATCACAAGTTACAGAACAGTAACTTACTACATTAACATTATTTACCCTTGATATTGTTTCACCGTACAGTTTTAACTGAAGATAATTCACATTCTAAAACAAGAAATTAGTTTGACATTAAAATTCTCATTATCATTTCTAATTGCCAAACAATAATTGTGTAATATTTCTTCTTAAAACACCCCTAGAATCTATGTACCAAGAAAAACGTTGGAAACCACGTCACTCCCAACCATTACCACGGAAACCAAGTCCTTTCAAATACCACAGAATCTAATCTAAAAGTGATAACAAATATTCTAAAGCAGTACTAAATACAACAATAAAGGCTTAAACTGCGTCTGAAGCAGGATTCAGAAAAGCCATTATGCTTTCAGCTCAAATTCTCTCTATATTAAAGTCATTAATTGGGTGGTATGGTTAAAGGGCAGAGGAAAAGGCAGAGTTTGTGGGAGTCCAGGCCAGAGCCGTGATCTGTGTGTGTCGGCAGCAGGAGGCTCTGCTCCCTGCGGCTCTCGCAGGCCAACAGCCTCACTCTGCTGAAAACAAGGGAGAAAAACAAGCCTTAAATTCATAGTAATGTTATACTGACTGTGTTCTCATTAAAAACTCAAAAGAACTAATACCTCCACAGGCGACAACAGAAACCAAAGTTTATATTTAGAACTTGAAGCAGTTGTTATGCCAAACATGTGAGGCAAGTTTACAGCTGTGGCTTTTACTGTGATGTGTTTATTAACAAAGAAGTAGCAGTTTTTTTTTTCCTCAAACTTTTTTGAAAGACAAAAGCAATAAAACTGGATACAAACTACTTTCAATACAAACAACACAATAAAAAATACACTCTCACTCAGACAAGACACTGGCCCAAACACTCTCTGACCCTACACCCCTCCCCCATCACTCCTTCCTCCACACACATCTTTGGTTCTTATTTTTCAATTAAATATACTTTCACATATTTTAACATGTTTTTAAATCATCTGCAAAGTTGTTCCAAAAAGTAACTCCTATCACAGATAAAGAATGATTGCGGAGAAGTTCTAAGTTTAATGTATGTTTTTGGTTGTTGGTTCCTCTTAGTCTGTATTCGTGGTGAAAAGGACTGGGTCTGTTCCAGAGCCTACTGAAATGTATAACTCAAATGGGAACTTTCAATTTTATACAATATTTTTCAAAACAAACAAAATAAAGGCTTTTGGTTCCTTTTCTAATGCTCTTCCACATGTTAATACAATAAATTACAGCACTATTGAAGCAGTTATAATTAATCTATTGAGAATTAATTGATATATATTACTAAGTAACAATAGAAAAACAATAAAAACAAAGATGCACCGATAGAATACTGGTATTGGATATCGGTGACGGCATTGGTTTAATGATATCAATTATCCCCCATCAGATCTCTAAGATAATTTTACGAAACTATTTATTGGCTGATTTACACCCAGAATGACAGATAAGCAGTTCTGCAGTTACTTCCAGGACAATAATATAGTTGGGGGTTAGGCTCTAAAAATAACCTGCAGTCGGTCAAACCCGCAAAATAGCAACTTATGTTATAAGTTTGTAAAATACCTCACAGCACACTTTGCACACTTTTCTGACCACCTGTTTTCATGACTGCTCAACTGCGATTGTGGAGAGATAAAACCTTTTAGTTGTAAAGGTCTGAGCGCCGCTGCAGCTGTCAAAAGCCGTGCAATTCAGCTGCAGAGGAGCCCGCGCTGAAGGGCAGGACTGAGGGCTACAGGAAGACTACGGAGGTCATCTGAACTAACCACCGCAGTGCACACGAGCCAGACACGTTTTCTTCCGACTTAAATAAAACAATAACTGTGATATACAAGCGGTAATATGATCTTTTATATGTTGTTGGAGTGTCATGTTTTCAAAAAAGTATGCAAAATTAAGCACACAAATTTGAACAAAGCGAGGCCTGAAAGTTTAGAACCGCATTATCGTGAGACACCTGTAAATAGAAACAGATAATATTAATTGAAAGACTAATGTAAATATACCCAAAGCACGTTTTCAGCACACCCCTAACGGTGAACTCACGATAATCAAAAGCGTTGTGCACATTAGGTGGCATTGTGTTCGGTATTTCTCTGTACAAGTCTTATCTAACAATGTTTACTCTATTAATTCACACACCAACCATCTGCTCAACATTTCTGTGACATCTACCTGGTGCTCACCTCAGAGCCACATCTGCTGCACACGTTGCTTTAATTGTACTTTTCCTCTCTTTCTTTCTTTCTTCCCCTCTCGTTTTCTCTTGTGATGTCGTCTTCGAGGATGCTGCACCTTCTGCTTGAACCTTTGTTCAGGTTAACAGATCTCTGTGGGGCTAAGAGGTACTGGATCTTATGTGCGAGACATAACAAAGAAGGCACCATCTGTACTGTTTGTGCACGTATATCAGAGGCCACACAGCCTTCCCCTATGGCCTATTGTTTTGGAAGACCATGACTCCCCTGGATGCTGGGGAATAGCACACAGTATGGCTAATATTTAACTAATGACTAGCTGACTGCTCTCTCTCTTCCTCCTCCTCCTTTCACCAACTGGTCGTCTCTGCGGTGATGCCACTCAAGTGAGGCTGCAGTGTGGAGTAGAATGTGCAGGGATGGGGCCGAACTGTGTCTGGGGAGAGGGCTGAGGGAGAAAATAACGGTTGGAGAGCCCATAAAGGAGCTGTGAGTGAGGGAGAGATGGATGCACGGTGTTGTGTGGGAGGCCAATGAGCACTGCAGTCTGCGAGAATGCCATATGCTACCTTGAGGCAGAGAGAGTCGAAAAAACCAGGAAAGAGAATTAGTGGCAGGTTTCCATCAGCACTTATATTGTATATGTGTCCGGCCACGTTTCTTTATCTCGATGAACATTCTGTACTCTATAGAGGCGCTCTTCAAGGAATAGGAGAGGGATGAATGAGCCTGCGGAAAGGGAACCAAATATGATTGTGAGGCATAATTAGATAATGAGGGCTGTGTTTTTCAGGATCTGCGCACAAAGGGAACGCAGCTCTCTGGACAGGCTTAATAATAAAAGTGTGTGAAATGAAGGGATTGGGGAAGTGTTGGGGGCACATAGAAATGAGAAACCCGGGCTCTGATTACTGTTCTGGTGCCTCCAAAGCTCCAGCCCTGTTGCTGCCAGCCAAATGTAGTATTAGTCACCTTAATAATTAATCACCCTGGGAGCATGTCGTTGCAGCCATGCACTGACCCATTTCTATAGCACTTTTTCCTTTGGTAACATACCCACAGAGCCCCCGGTGCACGCTGCCTTCATTTAGTGAGACAGGGGCGCAGACCCAAATCCTCATGGGTCAAGCCTGGTCATTTATTAGCTACGTTTCACAGGAGCACTAAAAGTAATCTTGCTGCTCTTCTCAAAGCCAGAAACCATGCAGTGAGGGAGGGTAACAGTGTCGGCTGTGGCTCAATGGGCTTCCTGACTGTCTGTCCTGGTGAAATATGAAGTCCATATGTAGGACGGCCATCTGAAAGGAGGACCCAACAGGGCTCCTCCAGGCTTTGATGCTCACCATCACAAAAGCAGATGGCTATGTCCTGCTCTTTTAAAGTTTTTTACAACAACCCCCTCTTTTCTTTTATCCATCGCTATACGGCCTATTAGCCCCCTGCCTGTCATGGTCTAGCAGCCCTTGGTTAGCCCCCAGGGGGGCTTCAAGACCGATGGAATGAAGTCAAGCTTCCCCATTGACTCGGGTCTCTGGATGGCTTTGAATAGGAGTCAGCCAAATGAAAAGGCATGTTTTGGAGGACAAAATGGAATAAGGTGTGGGCTGGATCAATATTGCCGGGTTGTTTGGACTTGAAATGCTGAGCTCTCTGTGTGCTCAGACAAAGCTGTGCTGACTGCAGGTGGCCAAGAATTTTTCCGGACATTGGGTAAAAAGTAACAAAGTGTATTTAATGGAAGAGAAACCTGCATGCATCCATCTGAACGATTGTGATCAGAGTAGAGCGATAACCTGCTGTGCTCCTCTTCACTGAAAGAGCCGCATTTATCAGCAGCCCCATCCCGCGCATGTGCTCGCTCGCACCCAGGCAATTCTAGCAGGAAGGAAACCAGGGCTTAAAGTCACACACAATGCAAATAAGTCTGAGAGCCCATCTGCAGTAATCCCACATTCTACTGCGCCAGCCTGCTCTTTAGCCTCTCCATAGCACAAACCAATTAAGTCTTAGATTCAGAGCTGGGGATAAATGGCCTAATTGATAACACCATGATAGTCCGTTCAATTATCAATTATGTAGAAGGAAAAGATGATTGGAATAAAGAAGAATGACTCTCCTGCAGCTGCGTTGATTGCGTTGGTTTAAAGAACATAAAATATAAAGAGATAATCTATGACACACATGGTTGATGGTTTACAGTTAGAGATGGTACATTAGAAATTTGTTAGCAACAGTTAGGAAGTTAAATTAGCCCATGTTGAAGTCAAAATTGGCAAAATATTCAAGCCATTGGGAATTGCTGCCCCCACTCAACCTCCAACTCATTCTGTCAAACGGCTACTGAGCTAGAGTAGTTTACTTTTCGATATAAGTCAATAAAAGCAAGAGCGAGTAGGAGCAAAACATTGTTCATGAACTCTCCCCTATCGAGGGCCAGCGGGTTAGCATTGTCCATCTATATACATTCCCTGATCTCAAATGGAATTTTCCTGGTTAAATAAAAGCTTGAATAACAAAAAAACATATTCAGTCCCGCCTTATCACTCTGTACTCTGCCCCCTCAAACGACGCCAACTGAAATGTAGCCTCAATTAAGGCTTAGCCAGACCATGAATGACATTAGTGATCAACAGCTTATTCCCAATTTGAGAAAGCACACTATGCTGCCTGTTCATTCACATTATCATAAATAACTAATGAAGTAAAAACACCGGGCATGTCATTGTGGTCAGAGGAACCGGGGGGAGCAATACAAACGTCCACTAAAAAAACCCTCAAAGCGTGTAAATGACGAAGAGAAACAGCTACAACATGGTCCTAGCTGCAAAATGTCTTTAAAAGCGAGACTATATGCCAAGACAGGAAGACAGGGGAGAGAGACAGACACCGAAAAGTAGTTTCTTCTGCGAGCTTGTTTACTGGAACTCACACTGCTCTTTCCGCAGCATAAAAGTCCTCGCTACTTCCCTGCACTGTATAGGAAAGAGTCTCACACATTTGCATGAATACAATCACCACAGACACGTACAGTATATGGAATGTGCCAATATTGGAGGTATTCTACAGGTGCGCCGAATATGAAGCTTCCCATTTGCATACAGAGTATACCCATGAGCATATTCCATGTTAAAGGGGAGGTATCTGTGCACACAATTAACAATGTAAAACGCTACCAGAGCAAGGCAGGTTTCTAAAGCAGCAGCAAAGCCAAGCGAACATTCAAAACTTTATTAATTCAGATGCGGACTGGATGGCGGTGGAGCAATGATGCGTATCCCATCATTAATGTTGTTTATTTGGCAAGTTTATAGCAGCCATTAGTCAATATACACATTGGGAATTATTGTAAAAAGAAATGTGACAAGTTAATATTCTAAAGTGGAATAGCGCAGTATTGAAAAACGCAATACACAGAGCCACGGATGCAAGTTCCGCAGTGTGAGAAGGTAAAATAAAAAGCACTTTCAAACCACTAACATTGGGACTTTTGTAATAAAATCCATCTCACTATCCTCCGTGCATTTATTTTTGGACACTGTCACAGAAAAAGTGAAAAAGAGAGGAGCACCATCACTCAGCCAAATCATCTCGTCAAATACGGACTCGAGTACACAAAAATTACATACATTCTAATAATAGCATGATGAGGTCTGATTTGCTCGCAACATTTCACTCAGACTGTTTCTGTTGGGACAAACAACGTGTATTATTCATGACCAAAATATAGTCACGCTAGCTTATAAAACCCAATTTTAAACAAAGAAATGTTTGGAGCCAATATTTGGTTACAATAGCTATAGTGACTGTTCCGGTCACGTGCCTTTTTTCTATCGTTTTTACACATCTCCTACACGCTGCCGTTTGTCCGAGTGGTGATGTCATCTTTAAACAGTGCCATTGACAAGGAGCATGCAAACTGCTCTGACCCGGCCATTCGAATGATTAATAATACATTACAGAGCTTTTCCAGACGCTTACAATTGCTTTACAATTCCATGCATTATTCATTCATTCCATACTATAGTGCCAGGCGCCTTCTGTTAGCACTGCTGTCCCGGGGCAGACTGATGGAAGTGAGGCTGCAAGACGTAGCCCCTCTGCAGGCAGCAGGAAACACTCCCACAGGTCTGCAATAAGCAGTTCCAGCTGAGATAGCATACATATACATGTCTTGGTTGCACTGTTGATGCTTTAGAGACCTCTTGTTTTTACAAAGTTAAGTTAAAGACTATAATTTATTTTATGTTTGGACTTTGTCACATCTTTAAATCAGATTTTTCAGATAGAAAAGTGAAAAACCACTGAGAGTGCTGTGTTGTAATAATATAAAGGGAGGCCGTTGATTTGTTCTGAAAATGCTATTTAAACTAGACTCTTTCTGTTGGGACAAACCAGTGGGGGCGGGTCCCGGCTCTAAAGTGTCCAAAATGACGGGCGCTGACATGCCTGCAATACCACACCGGGACAGAGGGG
>JAPMNZ010947857.1:0-15930 GCA_029875035.1 Pomatoschistus microps | reverse complement strand
GGCAGCAGCAGCGTACGGAGGCTCGAACAAGGACTGGTCTTCACTCACCACTGATAACGCCTCCTGAGAACCAACCACACACATCCCAGCATTATTAATCACGCATTTCACAGACTCGTAATTGTAAGTAAGTAATGTAAGTGAGTAATGTAAGTAATGTTTATTTATATAGTGCATTTTACAGACCGAGGTCACCCTAAGCGCTTTACAAAGTTGCAAAAATTGTACGGGTATTTGACACATTCTTAGTTCACAATTAAAGCTGGGTTATCTGACTGTATCACAATGTTTTTGGCCAAACAGAAAGAGTCTTGTAAATGTATAATTAAGATTAAGAGATCCTTTATTTTTCCCACATTCGGAACATTTCTGTGTTGCATCACAAGTTATAGAACAGTAGGAAAGAGGAGCACAGGGCACATGTTAACTGAACAATAGCTGTCCTAAATAATATAATACAAAATCTCTAACTCTAGCATCAATATTAAGTATAAAAACTCTATCTTGAAAATAATAATAGATGTAAAAGTTTAACATTTTTTATTAAGTATGTAATGTTGTGAACAAATCAGACAAGGCCTATGCTGTCTTCCTCGTATTAGGAAATAATTGATTTTTTTTCTCCATACTTGTAACAAAGTATAAAAACAAAAAAAGCTGATCTAAAGATGTGACTAATGCCTAAAATCCATGCATGAGAAAACTAGTGACAAAACCAAACTGTTTTGAGAGTGAAGAATTAGTTACATAGATTCTATTAGTTTCATTTTTGTCATTTGAAAGTAAAGTATCCCATCTTTAACAATGATTTTGTTTTTTCAACCCCACAATTTCATGGACATTAAAACATTTACTTTCACTAAAACAGGTAGAGTTGATTGATGCCAAAACCAATATTATGCCAGTATAACGTTTTGCATATGGGGAAAAAAAAACGATTCATTTTTCAGTCCTTAATCCAAGCTAAATCTTGTGATGTCTGAATTTACTTTAGTGTATTTTTGTTTGGGATAATGATGTGCACTTACAGCTCATATCAGTGCTGCCATCCTAAATAGATCTCTGTGTATACAAACCACATTACAACTGGAGTTTCCTGTTGATTCTAAAGGACTCAGAGCCAGAGGTTGTGAACACGATTTGCATGTTTGCATATATCTTACAAAATGTGTGGTTATTGGAGCTGTCAGAAGTATTAGAAATTAAATATGAATCCTTACAAGAATTTGAGCAAATATCAATGTGGAAAAAAAAAAAACTAATTCAGAAATAGTTTTTTGCCCGTTTTTGCCCTTATCTAACTATATTAGAAGAACAGGTATAAAATCAAAAATGGCAGTATTATTTGTGTTAAAAATGTCAGCTTACTGTGTAAACAAAAACACTTAGTCACAGTCATATCAAATTTGGTATTGAGCATTTTTCTTGCTGTCAAATTTGAATTCAAGGTTGTAGTATTGTGGCTTGTGATTATAGGATTATGTTTAAGGAGCGGTGAACTGGGAGTAGTAACATTTCCAAACATAATAATTTGTGTGATTTATTTCTTATTTTATCTGCTAAGTGACTTGCATTTCTGAACCTATTATTTGTTGATAGCTGATCGTTATTACCAGTTTCTCTGTGTTATTAATAAAGCATTTAATGGCATTACGTTGCAGCTTCTCAAGATATTCATTACTTTTGATTGAAATGTTTGAGCCAATTCTCAACATTCTTAAGTAAACTGAAAAAAGAATAATAAGAAATAGGATGTGTTTGTCCTGTTATTTTCTCCAGTCGTCTCCAGGCATATCAATACAGTGCTAATCACGGTTTTAGACACAATATTAAAGCTGGGGCACCTAATTTTCAAACTTAAAACCATGGAACTATGTAATAAAATCCATATGCGCGAATAGTTCCTGGCTCTAAAACAGTTTGGTTCTATCAGTGGTCTTCACATGAATGTATTCATCTCTGTCACATCTTTAGACCGGTGAGAAAGAGAGGACCAGCCCTCACGCGGCCAATCAGCTCTCATAAAGTAAAATACATTGAGTTTTCTAATATGATAAAGACAGCATGTTGTGGTCTGATTTGTCCCCGTTACTTAAACAAGACTCTTTATGGAGCAAAGAAAATAGTTTGGAACTCCAGCTTTAACCGTATACATTTTCTCATAGAGCTTCTGACCCAGGTTCTGAGAGAGAATGAATGCAATGACCACGAGTGTCCAGCCTGTGACGTGGCTGTTATGTCTGGGCCTGGGGCTTTCCCTGATCTCAGCGTCAGACTCAACAGAAGCCCACAGGTCAGTCTCTCTCTCCTGCTTTGTCCCGGCGCGAGTAATGTAACTTTATTAAAGAAAACAAACACGACAGCTCCAAACTCGGCCTGCAGAGCTATTACCAGACGTATTCACGAAACTGCCTCTATGGAGAGAACAGGCACACTCATGTCCCTTATCGTAAACATTTGAGAGACTCAGATAAAATATGAAGAGAAAGCCTTGTGCAAAGCGTTTTCTGGTATATTTACAACATTTAACATGAATAAAGGGTAAAAAAGAGCCAACGTGTGACTTTGTTGAAGAATAAGTTAAGATTACAGGAATTTCCCATCTCACAGTGGAACATAGAAACCTCTTAAACACTCAACTGCCATAATCCTATTTATTTATTGCTTTATATGTATCCTGAAAAAGGATTCTCTGTCGTCTGCAGAAATAATAAAAAATGTCCTTGGCTCATCACAGACTTTGACTAAAAATGCTGAGCTTTATTTGTGAAAGGAGACTTTCAGCATATTCTTTTTTTTAGCTCAAAAATGTTTCCACTCTACTATAACAGACAGAGAACTTATTCATTGAAGAAACATAAGAAAATAAAAACAATATGTTTTAATATGAAGTGAAATGATTGCTGTCATGTTTGTGTGCCGGATTAGATGTGAGTCTGCTGACATCTGGATGTGATAGGATCATATGGCACAGCTCAGACTGAGAGCTTTCTAATCCCACAAGACTGAATTATTTCAATCCGAAATGCCACATTTCCCCTTCAGGCGAAAGACTACTTGACATTCACCGATCAATATTTCAAGCAAGTCTTTTCCATTCTTTAGACTTATTATATATTCTTTACTTCAAATCCTCCTGATCTGCCTTCTCCTGCAGGGCCATTCCTTTGAAAGACTTGTCATGCAACCAAAAAGAGCATCCAACGCTGTCTGCTTTCTGAATGAAAAAAGGTATATCAGTTGGTATAATGAAAGAAATAAAGTTATACACAAAACAACTAATATTTCACATGTAAAATGTACTTTTGAGCAGTCTTATTTATGAGTTCAATTGTATAATTCCCATAATGACCTACAACTATGAAAAGTAGAAGCTGAATGAGTTTCAGGGACCCAGGTACATTTGGATTAGGTATTTCACCAAAAATAGCTGTCTGGTGACTTGGCGATCATCTGTATCTCACTGGTGGAAGAAGTCCCTATCGAGGTGGAACACAGCACCACGTCTGGAGACGATAACATGTGGAAGAGTGAGGGAACGTCTCGCAGTGAGCGGATAAGGGCTTACTCCACTATTCTGACTGTTACACTGACATATCTGGTTGCACATTTGGAGCCTTGATTGGCAAGTGGTGAGCAGTGAAGACTCCACATGTTCAGATAAGTACAAGAAACTAAACACGCACATGCTGAGACAACACACTTTGTCTCTATGATTGTATATCACAATCATAAGTGCCTGCAATGCCAATGACTGCACAACGCCATTGTGTGAGTGTGACACCTGCTGGGAGCTACTGGGTTCTGTTTACATGTCTATCTCTCCAAATGCGTCACGACGCACGGCTGGATGTAGTGCGCAGCATCCAGACTGCACGTGCGTCTGTTTGACCATCACACACTGCACAGCCAGGAGCCACCGGGGAGGGGGGCATTCCTGTCCTTTGTTTTAGGAGGAAAAGGAAACCTGTCAGGAAAAGATTGTGTAGAACAGGAAACTCTCATGGTTAGAGAGCCCTTCCTTTCTTTTAGAGCATGTGAATTCAGTCACAGTGGCCAGTCATCCACACCAGAAGACTCAATTATGATTACATTCTACTGTGTAACAAATGCAAAGACTCTGCTGAATGCCATCCATCACAACACCAACCCGCACACGAGGGCTGAGTGGCAGCTTTTAAAACACATCTCTCTATATACAGCTCCACATATTTGTCTGGCCAACGTTTACACTCTTCCAAAACTCACACCACACCCAGCCGCCACAAACCCGCTACTTTAAGTCTCAAAAGAAAACACGCTGCATTGCTCTCCAGCATCCGCGAGGGTAAATGCAGATGCGGCATTCGTGGGGACGGGACGTGACAAACGCGTCTGAAACAGCAGGTTTGGGCACATTCGCCACTAACATCTGGCCATAATGCGTCTGCAGTATGAATATAGACGCACACAAGCAGTGGCCACGGTAATACTGACTGTAAACGTTTCAAAACAGTTGAGGAAACTTTTAGAAGCACGTATCACATTGTGCAGTCGTGTGGTTGAACTGATGCAACGTTTACGAAATATTGGCTTCACTTTGAAAACGACTGGCTGTATAATGTGATCAGATGCGTAATGAAAGCAATAGTGATGAATTAAACCCTGTTCTAACTTCTGCTTTGTCTGAGAATGAGCCGGGCATCGAGCCACGCCACTCTCTCTTGCGTACTGCTCTGCTTGTCTCATCCAGCAGCACATCCACTCACGCTTGTTGCTCAACTCCAGCTGCCCAGATTTTACCAAAATAAGAGAAGCGTTCAACTACAGCTTAATCGTCTTTACTTACAACTTTTACGAACGCGCACAGCAACGCATGGCGCCACAGACAATCCCTCCACGCGTTTTGCAATCCCTGCGTAAGAAGTTAGAGGATGCGAAATCCCGAAATCCCGTTTAGAATCCACAAGTGTCCATTCGAGCGCGGGAAGGGAAGTGTGGAGAGAGATGAAAAGGCACCCGAAAAGGTGACAGTATATAGTGTGAGAGCTCCAGAGAGACTCAAACCAAAAAAAATGCCGCGCACTGGAGTCAGATCTGCGGTCCCTCTCCTCACCGCCAACACGGGAGCAAATCAACCCATTGCTTCAAAAAGGAGGCGCAACTACGAAAAAGTTGTCTCCCCACAAACTCATACACCCCGCTCTCCACCCTTACCTTAATAGTTCCGTCCATTTTGCGCAAATTTGAGCGGAGCAGGACAATATCCCAAACATGACACGCTCCTGAATTAATTCCAGCCTCCGGTATGCGGCGCGCACAGAAAGACACTTTTACCGGATTGGCTTTTTTCTTTCCTCTAAATTTGGGAAGTGAAGTCACCGCTGTTGAGAAGGAAGCTGTGTGTCACTGAAAGCCCTGCCTTCAAAAAGCAGGATACTGTCCCAGGGAGATAAGCAGGGAAAACAATTGAGTGTTCGCTCTGCTGTTATGTTTTTCTCCTCGGAAATATTTACAGGATGACTGCCTGCGCTCACAGACATGAGGACCGTGTCAGGAGGCTGTTTGGCTTTCTCACTATACTGCGCAGATGGTGTTAAGGAATTATTATTCAGACTGCATTATATGTATATATATTTTTTTGGTTTATATATTTTTTCCAATCAGCATGTATCAATCAGTCTGTCTTTTGTTTGACCAATGACTGTTTAATTGTTTGATTTTCTTACTTGTTATTGACAAATCATCAATTTTGAAAGCTCCTTCGAGACGACCGCTGTTGATTTTGGGCTGTTCAAGAATACATTGATTTGATTTGTCTTTTGTTGTAGACTTTCGGTCAAATTCATATAAGTATAACTAAAAGAATGCGTTTGTGGACATATGAACTATTATTATCTAATATAGGTGAATGTTACACATTTGTACACTCCTACATTTATCATCCCCAAACCAATCATGTTCTTACAGACACATTGACAATCCTTTAGGATTCAATAAATAAACACAACTAAAACCTGTATACTTTTCTGACTTTTTGTCGGAGGGTAACATGTGGCTCAGCCCTTTTTCTTTCTCCCTAAACTATGAAATTGCCCTCATCAATTCAAGCAAAAGGTCCGGGCAGATGCGTGACGGGTGCTAATGGCAGACGAAACAAACGTTTATAAAAGCTTGGAGCACAGAAATAGCCTCACATATTTGGGGAAATAAAGCCTATTATGAAACGTTGACTTGTTTTTCTAGTTCCTTATGTGAAACGTGGAAGTCCGTTATACTCTCTGAGCATTAAGCCCAGGGGAGAGTCTGCAGTGCGCAGCAGCGCCTGACAGCGGGGTCGTTCTGTCTGCTCTCAACTTGGGGGTCTGCTCGGGCTGCGGGCCCCCACCCTTGGGACCGTCACATCTGGATCCTGCTATGGGTCAAGGCTTCTCCTGCCTGAGGCCAGTTCAGCCTCGTGTAATTAAGGGAGACACCTTGTTTAACTCTTTACTGGCTGCTTTGTGCACTTTTGTTTTTCTATACATTCCAATGTCTGCATTTTTCTGCACTGGCACTTTCATTTCGTTAGTTCCAGAAATATACATCAAGAAAGCAAAGGCTATAATGTGTTCTATCTCTATCTCCCATTTAGCCCAATACAAAAATGAAGAGCTATGGGTCCAGGTCTCACTTAGTCCATAATGAATACAGTTTGGAAGCAAACATTTTGGAAGTCCAATAAACAGATGTTGGTTGGTTTACACAGTGAACCACAAAACATCTGGCTTGACGCATGCAGCACTATAGACATCAGTATCATGTGTGCGTTTCTCCACGAGCAGCAGCAGCAGCTCAGCGGCTGCAGGCCAGAGGTGCGAGCACTATGTCCAGCAAGGACCAGTCGTCATCTCTATTATCTCTCAAAAAGTGAATATGCATCATTATCATATAGTGTCATTAAACCCGTTGCTTCGTTGGGATATTTATTCGAGAATATCTGATGCGCACACAGTCAGGTGCTCTTCAAGAAAAGAGGATAATGTTGTAGAATGGAACAGGGCGGCGCTCTGACAGGCCTGTGTTTAAGAGCAGAGGATATGGGATATTTTTCAGGCTTAATCTACTATTTATTTTTCTACAAATTATTATTATTACTATTATTATTATTATTACTATTATTATTATTGCATATGTATTTCCGTTCTCTTAATGATTTATCTTAAGGACCGGGGTGAGTCTGTATGTGCAGAACTGTCTGGCCGTCGCTCGAGGCCAAAATTAATTTGAGATTTATTTTTATTGGAGAGTTGCAGTCTCGCCTGGCCTTAACCAAACACAACCAAATGCTGGACCACAGATCCGTCTCAATGAGGAATATCCTTTGTGCGTTCTGTCTCAGAGCGTGCCACACAGTGCATTTACGCGTGGCTTCTACATTGGTGCAATTGTATTGGCATCTGTGAAAACATTGACAAGCCTTGAAACAAACATTATCCAAAGGATATGGTGTAAGATAGTATTCATAAAACGCACAGAAGCCAAGCTTTTGACTAAATTGATTACTGAACTAAGACCTGGCTTATCTGGATTTCATTTCAAATTGATATTTTGAAGTAAAACATTTAGGACAAAACAGCAATTGTTCTTGTCTTGACGCGCCAAGTTCCTGCCGAGGTGAAGGAGGCCTTTATTGAAAGAGGAAATGGCTTTTCAAAACATTAGCCCGTTATCTGTGTCCATACAGGTCATCTTAACTTTTCAGAGAACAATACTAGAATATATTAAACACACATACAGCAGCACACAGCACTTTAAACATGCACCTGAACGACACGTGCAAACTCATCAGATGTGAAGAACAGATGCGCTGCTGAGAGGCACAAGAGCAGTCTGTGACGTCAGCTCTTTAGTCAACTTTCTATGCTCCTACTGCAAAATCACAAACAACAACAATTCTGCATTTTAATGTAACCTCTCATGGCATGAAGGGCTCAGCTAAGGCCTTCAAACACAAATATGTTTTTAGTTGATAAAATAAATTCCCAAAGTTCACTGCAAATGTCCACACTTGTGGTGCATTATGGGAGGAAGGCGATGTCTTTACCTTGACATAAGACGACGTGTCAGGGACAGTCTGAAACATGTTGGAGGTGTCACCAATCGGACCTGAAGAATCATGAAAATAGAACATTAACAAATTGAAAATAACTTTTCAGGATTTCAAAATGTCAATAATCAAGATCACGTTGACAATAACTGTATTTCCAGTCACTACTGTCGCCTTTTATTTGTGAACAATGAGTTGCTCTTCGGTTGAATCTGGTCTGAATCCTGAGTTTGGTAGCAGCACCGAAAAGATGAGGGCCCCATCCCAACCCCCATCACGTTTCCCCTAAAGCTTACCACATATTGAAACACTTTTCGCTTTAATAAGTGCAGCTTACAAAGTCTCGGGTGAAAGGGCACTTAGAGGACGGTGTCTTTAGCCCTTCCCTCTGAGCAATTATTAAGGAGGCTGTGGCATGTGACATCAAGCAAAGCACTGGCGAACGACAAAATATGAGGTGATTTTGGAAATGATAAAAAAAATCACAAACTTTGTTTTGAACATATGCAAATACATGATATTTTATAATCCCAAGCAATGCGTTGCCATACTAGATTAAAAGGCAAAGCAGAGGCCTTTATGGTTTCATAATCATGGGTTCAAGACATAATGCAAAGACATGGCAAATACAGGAGCCCAACGTGGCACTGACATGCCATCCCATCCCCGCAGGCGAATGCAAGGCTCGCTCCATAAAGTTCCCTCAATGCCTCCAATTTCTACACGGTATAAAGCAGTGTATGGGACACGCATCTGCAGCCAATTAGGAGGTGGACTGGTGAATAACGGCGTAAACCTTCCTTGGAGACAGCCCAGTGGGCCGGGACCCCTCTTGTGTTACATTTTAAGCGTCCTATACCTCGCGGTTATCCATCATAAGAGCCAACTGATTTCTGCCAATGTGAAGAGCAATTTCGTGTTTTCAGAGCAGGGAACTGCAGCCTAACGTAACATATATATGGCCAAGCAACAAGTGTGCATTACGGTGTGCGCATATTGGATTCTACTCTCTGAACACATGCAACCTCAACATTTCCATAACAGAATGATCTTAAGTGTAACTCAATGGGTGAACTCGCGAAACATGCATTGTGTTTTAGGGCAACAGCTCCGTGCATGGGCAGCGCAGACATACAGTACGCGTCGCATCACGTCACTCACCTGTCGTTACGCACGGCTCGTCTGATCCCAGTGGCTCCTTTACGCGCGGCTCCTCCTCAGATCCAGGGTTAATTAGTTCCGTGCAGCCGGAGCCGTTTCAGACGATGATGAAGATGATGATGACAGTGAGTAATTTTGGAAGGAGCGAAAAGGAGCAGAGTCGACTGTATGAATGGAAATGTTACAGCGATGAGAAAGAGGCGACCAATGAGCGGAGAGCGAAAACCTCCCCTCACTTTGCCTTGTGAGGCCACTGAACCATGAAATAAGGGGAACGCAGACTGAGAAAGAGCGCCATAAATCTACTTTATAAAGTGTTGAGAGAGAGACAGTTTCTACTCAAATGGTAACGATAGTTTTATTTGTGTGCGACAAAATTAGATCATGGGAATGTTCCTAGACAATAACAAAATCAAAAATGTTATTCAAATCAGCTGTTCATACATAAAACATTTGGCATGGACAACAATCAAATAATAATGTAAGATACACTGTAATGCTGATTGATATTAACTCGTTTGTTTGTGTTTATCTGTATTTATTAATATATCCCACATTAATGAACTATAGAAATACATATTAGACAGTTGGAATTAAAAAAAGCAACATCAGTTTCAGTTTCTCTGCTTTTTCCTGCGCAGTGACCCCGCTCAGTTCACTTCCTTCATTTCCTTCATGTTGTCCTCTTCATAAACCACGAGTCCCCAAAAGGACGCCGGGCCAATATAACGTGGAGGAAAGTCGCCCAACCAAGGCGCTTTACAACCCCATCAAGGTTGCAATTTCACACTCTAAAAGCAGAAGTCGTGTAAAAGGTGTCAATTAGTTGCAAGAAGTCTATGCTTTCTTGTTGTTTGGCTATAATTTGACAAAAAAGTTCTATTTTCCAAAACAATTATATGTGTGCGTGTGTGTGTGTGTGTGTGTGTATGTATATTCGATGGAACAATTATAACGATGCAGTTTCAATCAGGGGGTCATCTGGTAAAACGCTTGCCTTTCATCACTCTGGATGCCATGTTTGTTGCACGGTTTCCTAATGCAATGATTAAGAACAACAACACTATAATAGCCTTCCCAGCGCAAAACAATAGACGGAAATGGCAACATCCGTTTTACTGAAAAAAATGCATTCATGTTTTTGCCTTAGACAGGATACAGGGGAGAGATTCTAGCAGATTCAACCTGTCTTACAATAATCATACATACATACATAGGCCTATATATTTTTGTCAGAATCTCCTTTGAGAATAGACATGTTTTTTTTTACATAATAGACTGCCAGTGTTTGCCTGTTCTTGGGTGCACACAAACACACACACACACACACACGCACACACACACACAAGAAGTAATTGGCTCTGTATTTCTCAATTTATTTCTTAAGCGGGAAAGATTCAATGACCCATATCATCAAAAAGGCAAAGAGAATCCCTGAAACATAAACAAAATAATCAGAGATGCTTCCAAATGTGTATTTTGAGAATGTTCTTTTATTGTGGAGGTCAGAGCATAATGCATAATCTACCATCTGACCAGAGAGTCCTCACTTCAGAACTTTAGTCTCTGGGGGTCCAACCCAAAAACACTGCAGTAAGATGCTGTGGCCGACCTACAGACATCTTTGATTTCATCGCCTAGAGTAAATGAAGCTCCCTACTCAGAGTGTAATGACTTATTTATTTAGTTAAACGGGGGCTACCCAAGAAGATCTGGAGATGGAGACTGGGCTCATTCCATTTAGGCTTCTTTCAGCTCCGTTGGGACGAAGAAATTGGCAGTGTGGCACCAAGGAAGGCAGGGCACATCGACATCAAATCTCTCAAAACTTTCTAAACACACAGGCTGGACTCATAATTTAAAATGTTGAAGCAGTGGTTCATTGTTTGCTAAGAGGCACAAGGCCTATGGGCATCAACTTTGTACCAACCATTTGTTTCATATATAATAAAGTGTTTTGGTTTTTTTTCCCCATGTGAGCTACAAAACCAGTTCAGAAGACATAAATCTCCACTGGTCTGACTTTATCGGATATCTGGCCATCTGCTTGTATCTACAAAGTGATACATGATACACATGGCTGGTATGCTATATGATAAAGCATTGAAGTCATAGCTATATGAGAATTAGACTTTTTACCAAAATGATGGGAAATGTGTTCCTCATTCACCCCTTCACCTGGGAGGCTGAACAACAGGTGTTTTTTCTGTAAGGCCTAAACATAGTTCCAGAGCCATTTATGTAATATATGGATTACAATTATGCTAAGCAAGGATGCAGTTGTACAGTTCTTTCTCATGTGAGGTGTAAGGAAAAGAACAAACAGAAAACACATCCTATCTTTATGACGCCACAGTGTAGGTTAGCAACTCATCCTGGTTTTTTTAGATTTAGGTGAAAATACAAAAGTCGCAAATGCAACAAAAAATTGTCTGAGGGGTTGCAGAGACAGTTGTGAAAGGCGGTATAAGGGGTTGACATAAAACAAGGCAAAAAACAGGGGAGGATTGTTTTAAAAGTATAGCCTAGAATTTCTTTTTAGAGAGATGGGACTTCTGGTGAATTCTGGCAAATTCTAGTCAATACCTGCTGTGAGTGTGAGAGTCCAAGGACAGGATGTGTGTGTGATACAGTGGTTATAATGCATGTCATTGTGCAAGTTGATGTTGTGCGTGCACATTGCTGGTAAGGCCCCTTATAAGGGCTGAAAAGAGAACCTCAGATTATACTCTGCCAGTCCACAGCCCCTCCACCACCAACTGTGTACCTTTCACTCTCAGACCAAAATTAAGAATATCTCATCAAGAGTGGGCCGCAGAGGTGTGGTGGACACGCCCGAGTGCCTGCCATCCTCAGGTCCAGCTATGGATAAAATAGTCTCACTGCTGGCAGCCTTTCAAGGCTAAGGGAGACAATGACAACATACAAGCGAATGTTGTAGGTTGGATTAAGCAGAAATAGGACCTGGGAGCCTCATTCAGCCTGGAAGAGGAGCTAGTCACCAAAAGAATCTCCAGGCCATCAGTGACAAAGGCAGGTATGGATGAAATGGGAGTCTCTTGTCAGGGTGGGAGGTATTGGACGTGGAGTGGATTTTGTTCATTGGCAGAGCCCTGTGTGACTGTGCTCTGAAAAGTTGGTCAAAAATTGTTAACTGGCAGCATGGAACATACAGACTCTACGGGAATCCTATCTGCGGTCTGACAGACCTTGTAGAAAAACCAAATATAACTGTTAAGCAGTTATTGGTGCTCTGATTGAAAGTACATTTCTTGACAAAGGATAACAGAAAAGTGAATGGACAAACAACATAAGAGCTGGTTATATGATAACCATCACTGACTCTCAAAATACACTCAAGATGGACTGAGCATTATAACACCGTTCTATCAAACTTATAGTTTACACCATTCTGGACAAGCTGACATTGTGCCCACTACATAGTAAATTAGATTATTCTACGACCCTTTCAGAAATCACAAGTCAGAAGTCTGCAGTACAATTTTTGAGAAACAACCAGTCCCCAGACCCAGACAATATTCAGGCAGAGCTGCTCACGTAGGAATGAAACCTACTGTATCCTTATGTCAATTATACATCTTCATCTCTGACACATGGGCTGGATAAAACATCATTCAGCAATGGAAAGATGCAATTGTCACACTGAAGTGTGAAAAATATGGAAAAGTCCTGAAAATGCAAGACAGGATTCTGCTCTGACCATGTTCAAATCCAGGTAAAACAGGTCTGTGTCTCTCCTCTTTCACACGTCTATGAGTCCTGCCATGTTATGTTGGAACAGTTTCACATCTGCTGTCTTCTCTGGGAGTAACTTGACAAGATCGGGAACATTACTGAGATCCTTGAGTCGAAGTGCTGCAGAAGTATTGGGGCTACTGTAGGACATGTTACACAGATGACCACATCCAGTCGTATACAGAAGCTCCTCCGTGTCTACAACACTACAAAGAACAACTAAAGGTAAAACTCAAGAGGTGCTCCTAAATTAAGCCATACAAACTGGACAGCAAACAACAGGGACACCTAGCAAAGGATGTGTCATGATGGAGTCCAAACACTGGAAGCAGAGAGTGCGGCTAAGAGACAATAAAAATCACAGCAACAAATGCTCCTTTTTCTGACAAACAACTACAGCATCTATGTATCAAGCTCTGTCCAGGGGCATCAGAGCTTTGTTTTAGTCAAATGTAAAGAAAAAATCCCACATTCACTGATCTGTCAGGACACAGAAACCACATTCATCTTGTACACCAAGATTGGGAGCAGTGGTTGCAGTGCCCAGGGCTCTACAGATCCTCAGCTGAGAAGTGAGAGTGCTAACCACTCTGCCACTGTGCTGCAGGAAGAACGACAAACAGTAACTAGTCTTCATAACTATAATAATAAGCACCGTTTAAACCACATTTAGCATCTACAAACATTAACATGGGATGTAGCGGTCAAGTATATTCTGTACATTATCATAGCGGTTGTTCATTTTGAGTCAAATAAAACCAGATGAAAATGCATTCAAATGAATAAAGGCCCCTATCAAATGTTTTTTTTTAAAGCAACTAGTTTTGTGTATTATATTTATTTTTAAAGCAACTGTGTCCATAATAATACCATACCATACCATAATAATACCATAATACCATATTACTAGTTACAAAGTATTTCATGCATACGATTCACATGTGTATGATTCATTTGACAAGAAACACAATGTCATTATAGTTAAAGGTAGGTTTGGAATAAGACTTCAAACAATGTTCCTCAAACACAAGGACATCAGTTTAAATGATGTTAGATTTACAACAAAGTAAGACACATCTTACATATCACATGTTTAGAGTAACTTGCAGAGTACTGTGGTAATAACATGGTAGAGAGTTTAAAGTAAATGTTGTATCACCCCAATAGCTGAACTTTTGGATCCGGTCACTTCTGATTGTCCACTGCATGACCTCACCCAATCATCCTCCTGGTATTCTGTCCTCGGGGCCTGATGTGAGCTGAGCTGGTGGATCATGATGTTTGAGGGACAACATGTGGCGTCGAGACAAAGCACATGTCGCTGTACAATAGTCTCTGGTATGTGCTGCACCCATGCCCTGCATCATTATGGAGAACAGTCAATATCTAGCCATGGTTTTGTTTTATAATAATGAAGATATTTCATTTAATTTGTGGACACACCCTTCTTCACTGTTCTGAATACTGCAAGAGACCTGTCCTGATTTTAAATGAGTTCATTTACATGAGTTTACTGCCCAGCAGCAGTCATCCCAACATGAAGCAGCTCAATGGATTTTCTGGAAAGGGCTTGTTATGTGTATGCCACAAGCTAGTGAGAGGAAAGGAAAGCAACTATGCACAAAAGTGAAATTATTCCCTGTGCTATAAATGTACTGGCCGCTCATCATTCAGCAGCATTTTAAAGAGATCTTAAAAGAAAACACTGAGTGAAATGAATATGCTGTCACTTCTCATTTAGTGCTGCCTACCAGCTCCATAAGAAAAAAACCTTGTTCCCTGAAAGACGGCTATAGCTCGAGCTCAGGTTTAAGGTTTTACCCCTGTCCCATATTCTCCAGGCTTTTACTTTGAGGCCCGTGTCTCCCGTTCCTCCCCCACGTCCCCCAGACATGTCTGACAGGCTGAACTCGATGTGGGCTGCTCAGCAGACTACAAAAATCATTCATCTGTGCCTTCAGACGGTCAAATCTGGATCTAATAAAGGGGCTCGTCCATTGATCCTATACATATGGAGTGCGGTTGCGACATGCGCCCACTAGGAGGCTCTATGGGGCAACATAATGTGAGGAACAAGTCTGCTGACGGTTTGACTGGAGTAGAAGTTTCATTTTTTATTGCCATACACGTATGTTCTTTTTAACTTTGAACAGCATATTTATATTTAGTCCTAGTGAAAACAACACTGTGTCTGTGAACATAGTGACACAGCAACCTAAACAAGGTGGAATGATGGAGTCTGATTATATTCTTTAACACAATTAACTGAAAAAAGCATCATGCTGTGAAATGGACACCTAAATGCTCCAGGAGAGACAGTGAAATGGAGAGTGACTCAGAACGACTTTACAGTAAGGTTTTGTTTATGTGTGGGTAAGGGCACTACCCCGAACGCCTGGGCAAACCACAACATTCCACCCTGCTCTTAAAGAGACAGAGCGAAGCTGTCATCGTGCGCATTTGGGAAATAAAGTGTTAACATATGGTTATGGCTATTTGAGACACACGGCGGGACACGCTCAAACGCTAGGAGCTGGACTGCCAACTCTGTAATACAAACTGCAGAATTCAATGTCTTAATTATGTTACCTATCAATCTATCTCAATATCTGAGTATAGATTTAGTAATTTATAAGGAGAGAATACAAATACCGTATACTTAGTGCATTTCTAAGATTGGCTGGTAGAGGGCACCCTTGAGTCAAGAAAGAATGTGACATGACTTTGGTTTGTGAGATTACCCACTTGTCTAGGGCTGGAGGATACTTTACACATATTTAGTTACATTGTAATTATACCTGCATTGGACCATCATAAGGACCATCATGTAATGTCACTTTTAAGTAGAAAACACACATAACAAGCACTATTGGTCATCCTGCTCCCAATGGACAAATGGCTACTAAGTGTTTGCAACTACTGTATTTTATTATGAATCGACAACT
>JAPMNZ010947843.1:0-11353 GCA_029875035.1 Pomatoschistus microps | reverse complement strand
GCTTCACCACAGGTCACTTTATAGAACGTTAGAGGTTCTGTCCAGATGTAATGCCTATAAATATAAAAAATAAAAAAAAGAATCATGATTTTTTTACAAACATAGATCATTTGTTGGTGAAGTGTTTCAAATGTTAAAAAATACCCGAGTAAGGTGTCAGAGATGATAACTACATAGCTGTATGTCTCTCTTTAAAGGAGCTATACCCATTTCTGCAAGGTTTGAATGTTAAGCACCGCCCCCCCAACTCGCTCACAGGCTTCTCATTTCCCCTTCCCCTGTTTTCGCTTTAGTTCCCGCTTCTCTTCCTCACTGTTGTGTCGTTTGGGTTGTTTTGCTGTGTATTTAGTTACAGCAAGAGGAGTTATAGCCAATTCTGCAAACATGCTTATGTTTTTAGCAGCACTGTAGAGGCTAGAGGACGCAGCCTCTACTCAGCACTTTTTGCGGCCTGAATTCATACACAAGCTGAATCAATTAGCTCAAGTTTTCAATTCAATTGCGGATTTTAATATAACTTGTATGTAGTAATAAGCATTTTTATGAATTCATAAAAATAAAAATAAAATTGGGTATAGCATCTTTGTCAATACAAAGTCAAATACACAACTTTAGAATCCTTTTGTCCACATATAAAGTTGAATTAGGCCCCTTTAAGCAATTTGAGTTTCCTTGTGTAAGACTTGTGCTTTACAAACACACTTGCCTTTCCTTGCCGTGGTAGTTCTTTGGTTTGGAGAACAGCAGTGGTGAGAGTAGACAGCCTTGTAGAGACCACAGATAGAGTCACACAATCTGTGGTTTGTGAAATACACCACTTCTCTACACGCTGCAGGTGTTGAAAATCTCACAGACTTTAATTCCCTCGAATGCACACCCCACAGTATCGTACAAGACTGTTTGTTTTGTATGATTGTTTCATCGGAAAGTTTGGTCTCAGAGGCATATGTGAAAGGGAATGTAAAACTAGATATTGGAATCATATAGTATAATGAGACTGCTGTGATATGTGTATGTGAACATCCTTTTACCATGTGAATAGAACATTTCTGTTTTTGGTATTAGTATTTAGAAACAAAGGAGTAATAAATATTTACTTTTGGCCAACACATTCGACCACTAATTGGCTCCTTTTTGTTCCATGGGCAGAGTGAATGAAAACACCTTTTTTAAACATATCAAACGCTATCTACAGTGTAACGGATTTCTTTCCTGCAGCTCCAATCTCGAGGAAACATATTGGTGTGAACTCCCTGATTTAGCCCTGCGATAATAGCTCAAAGGCTTGTTCTGATCAAAAATGACTAAATTAAGCCGGAGTCCTGATAGTGAAAATGCAGGAACAATAAACAGAACGGGTCAGCAGGAAGAAAGGGGCCTCCATTTGGGCTCCACAGTGGACAGCGATGACTGATATGATAGGCTGGCCCATTCAAACTGCAAATTTTACACATGATTGAGGCTCTATTGCATGTAATGAAATGGCTTTCCTGGATATTGCACTTGAGTAACTGTGTGACCACGAAGGACAATAGCGACCATTATAGTTTTGGGGGCCATTTTTCACTGTACCAGGTCCAACGTGGTATTATTGCAGGACTCAAATTGAACCCTGGGCTTTGGTTAGGTACAGTTACAAATGTGGGGTTTTCTCTACTGGGAGCAATTCTCCAAGTGTTAATTGACCACCGCAATCACTCAACAGGTTTACAGAATAGTCAAGAAGGGGCACAGGGGTTAGGGGGGGTGGTCCCGTGAGCGAATACAGTCCCTCACAGCAGAGCCAGGGGACAGTCTGGCCTGTGTAACTGCTACAGGTTCATAAACTCTGCTCACTTTTACCTCAAAGTGAAAGTAGAAGGAGCAAAGGAATGGTATGTATGAGTAACACAGCGATAAATATGGAAGAAAATCAAAATAGATCAAAAGTATGCAATTTTGTTAAATAATCAAATTATCTTTCAGTATGTATGCACCAAATGACAACGGCTCCAGCTGTGTGACTTTACAAAGGAACTAATTTTTACCGCTTATGTATCCACACTCGCGTCATTTTGGTAATTTCTCTAAGATGACTATAGGTAATTTCTCCAAGATGACATAGGTGAAGATGTAGAATGAGCAGTAATTCGAGAGCTCGTCTTTTGCACCATTCACCAGGGCATACAGCCTGGTGCTATAATCGCCTCACTGCATATTCTGCCCCTGTCCATCCTTCTACTTTTTTCATTCCTCCACCCACCTGGAGAGGGCAATGCATGGGGCATTGCCCTCCTGGTTGAAAACCATGGCATTGGGTTTGGTGCTGCTGATTTTCATCTTGTCTGCTGCCATCCCAGTTGGAGGTCCTGGTTTGATACAGACAACAAGACAAAGTCAAATCAAGAGGGGAAAACATTGAGAAAATATGTGATGGCGAAGAATACAAATGACAGATCTTTTAGAGACTTATAAGCAAGTTGTTTGTTGAGAAGGCAAATCTGTTTTTTGAGCAGGATTGCAAAATTATTTTCTATTGTGCCAAAATAGATAAAGCCCAACAACAATTATACATCCACACTTCAGGCAAACAAGTTAAACCAAAGTGTATAACTCACAACCATGAATTATGTCTCACAATATGGTACTTATAAAGTACTGGAAAAAGTATTGTTCCTCTTGTTACTTGTACTGCACCGCCTGGTTTAGTGACCCACTTTGCTGGCACTCGGTCCCCTACATACAGATGTGTTCACGGCGTGGAGCGGGGGAGGGGCAGAGCAACAGCTATGGCCTTGCTGGTCCATCTGGTCCACTTTAATCAGCTTTCAACAACAAAGCTGGAGACAAGAGGAGGATATGAGGCGCATGTGTAAAAACAGATCTTAACATTGACTATACAGTAACAAGCATTGGCTCAGCTTAATCATTTACGTTGTGCAGCCTTTGAAGATAACACTGAGTAAATAACTTTTTGTTAAAATGGTGGCATGTGTTTAGTGGCAGAAGGATGTAGCGATAAAGGTAGTAGTCATTGCAGTGCAGTGTGTCACTGTGTAAAAGCGCTGGTGTGTGTGTGCGGCCTTGCATCTGGACACACTTAATACCATTTAATCCCTATCTGTCAGCCTGCCAGCCCTGCCCTCATGCCAACGCACAATCCACATTCTGTCACTTATGTCCCCTCACAAACAAAAGGTCCCGACTTTGCTTCAAGTGGGTTCTTCCTGGATTTGGAACGTCTTGGTGCTGATGGATGAGCCTCCGTACTCTCAGGTGAGGGGCGACTCCTGCTTTTTTTTCTACCTGCATTCCTCATTCTATACAGGAGCAATTTGGCCCTTTTTTAGCCAAAGCATTTACGCTGTGTTACAGATATGAGACGTGCAAAACTTTGAACATGTTGAAACCAATTTTGACGTGTTTTGCATTTTCCAGCAAGTTTTAGTGACCAGTGTGTAGGTTTATTGATGGTTGTACATAGGATTCTGGACACAAATAAAAAAAACTCTATTTGTAACTTCAATGAACACTGTAAATGTTATTGCGTGAGGGTTTAATGCGTGAATGAAAGTAAATAAGTAAATAAGGAAGGAAGAAAGGCAACCAAAAAAGGTGTAGGCTGAAGCCATGGCTATTATTGGTACAAAGAGTTTGTTCCCAAAAACTCCAGCACACTGTAGAGGCGCTTGATCTTTTTTTTAAGTCATTGAATTTCTTGATAGAAAAGACAGGCCTTGTTTTCTCTTAAATGGCTGCTTCTGTGGACTATGGTCAGGAAAATTCTCAAATATTTTAGTTGAAAGCAGTTGAGAATAATGGCTTGAGGCATGCCATTATTCAACAGTTATTATGTGATAAGCTGTATGATTTCGTTTAATGAATCGTAAAGTGCCTTTTGTACAAGTTGCCAACAGCGGATGATTTACAAGCGCTATATAAGTCTGTGCGTTGTGCTGCGTGGAGCCTGTGACGAGCTGCCTGTCTGAATGGCATGCTTTCTTACATAGAAACACAGAAATTCACTGCGCTAATGGGGGTTTGTGTTACATGGCTAAATCAAGTCTAGCTCACACAGCAAACATTTATGATCCATTATCCACTATAGGCACGGTTTCTATGGTGCTCTGAGCCAGCTGGCAACAAGCGCCGATCTCATATCATTCTCTGCCCTCGCCAACGATAGCCTGCCTGAGGTTTGCAGAATTTCCCCCCGTTCCTTCGACTTGATTGCATACATGTTGTTTTCTCATTAGCCCTGGCTCCTTGTGGTTCTGTCTGTAGAAATGCCTGATAGAATGAAGGTCATTTTTGATTATATTATAGGGCTGTAATTTTAGCATAATTTAAGACGTGTAATCTCTTATTCCCCCGTAATCTGAGAAGTTTTCTGACAACATGAATCTGTACTTCATTGGTCAACTTCAAGGGTTTTGAACTATTGTAACATCCCATTGCTTATCTGTAAGTATTGTGCAATCACTAGTCTGTTTACAAAGCGCTTGTGAAAACTGAAATCTCCATCTACTCCATTTTAATTTGATTGATAAAGACGAATGTTAAAAATGTATGTGCTAGGCAGGGCAAGTTTATTTGTATAGCACAATTTATACAAAAGGGAACTCAAAGTGCTTAACAAAACATGAAAGAAAAAAATCATACAAGGCGCTCAAACCTTAAATAATCCCAGTACATTCATAAAAGTGAAAACGTAATACTTTGGTTGTATGCACAGCTAGCCTGGATTTGAACATTGTCAGAGAAGAAGTCTGTCTCATATTTTCAGAAAGACTATTCCAGATATAAGCCGCATATATCTGAAATGCTGCTTCTCCATGTTTAGTTCTGACTCTGTACATCAGCAGGAGGCCAGTCCCTGTGCTCCTCAGAGTCTGAGTTGGTTCATATGACACCAACATGTCACAGATCGAGGAGCGAGGCCATTGAGAGACTTGTACATAAGAAGAGCTGCTGTAAAATCTATTCTCTGAGCCACAGGAAGCCAGTGCAGAGACCTTAGAACTGGACTAATGTGATCGTACTTCCTGGTTCTTGTCAGGACTCCGGCTACATAATGTGTGAAGAACCAGTCCGTTTGGAGTTGCTGGTGTACGTCGATGCCACTGAGTCAAGCATCAATCGTATTGTATTGACGCTGAGACAACGGGCAGTGATACATTTGAGCAGAAAGGGAAAAGGCTTGTTTTAGAAATGTATGTATTTGGACTTACTCATGCTGTTTGTTGTTGTTCCCTCGCTGCACATGTTTTAATGTGTTGTTGAGCTTTTAAGAAGGCTGTGGAAATTCAATGATTCAAGCTGCAGCGCCTGAGCATGTGTGAAAATCAAATTTGCAAAGTAAACATAATGTGTGATTTCATGTGCCAGCCCTGTGCTTTAAAATTACATTACAAAGTTTGAGTAGTAAGGGAAAGTTACGGGACACCTTTGAAAGCATCCAAAGGTCTGGGGCTGTGAGCGGCTTCTCTGCCAGTTGCACAGAATCCCACCGAGTTGAGTTTGTTTTTTGAATGGACTCCGCTTTGCAAATGCACTGTCTTTTTTGGATTTTATACAAGTTGACGAGAAATGTGTAGGCAGTCGTCTGTGTATAGGCAGTGTTTGTCTATTTATTCTCAAATAAATGTGTTGATGCAGTAAGTAAGATGTGATTGTTCATAAATTATATTCTCTCTCTAGATTACACATCCATCTGGAAGGGTACACGGAAAGGGATTGGGATAAATAAGATACAAACCTCTTTCTCTGTGCATGTTTTTTCAACACATAAAAAAATATTTATGCTAAAACAGGTCAAACATGCATCGGCCTTGCCTTTTTTCCATTTGTGCTCTTCACTGTCTCTGCCCAAACCACAATGCAGTCTCGCCAATCTCAGAGGCCCGAATCAGGTCACTGAAGTTGTATTCTCAAAAGTTTATGAACCCAATATTAGGATAGACAGAAGTCATATTGCTGTGTGAGCTCATGCAAGAAATATCAATACTTTGCCACATTGTTTGTTCTTTACACAAACAATCTTTTCCTTTTCCCATCTTTTCAATTGAGCATTATGAATTTATGATTGTTGTTCCTTTAGCGTACTGTAGCAATGCATTCTCTATGAAACCCTGATCCTCTGTTCTGTGTCCAACTGTAATGTTGAGTACAGCAGTCAGACATGATGTGTGCAGACAGCTCGAGTGGTTTGAGTTTGGGTGGAGACAGCAGCCGCGTTTACTGTAGAAGTGCAGACAAATATGCAGCGACCCCACCCTCCGCAGTGATCAACTCCTCAGTCATCGTGGCCTTTATCATGCAGACAGAGATTGATATCCTGGATCGGATTCCTGCATGTAGGATTCCTCCTCTCAAAGAAAGTCCCATTCCTCAAGCATTGGACTTCTAGATTGTTATTCATGAAAGCTGGCGGCAACATACAGGCACAAATAAGCTCCACTTTCAGAGCGGTTTTCCTTTCGCCGGTTGTCAAAGCCAGGTTTATTCTTGAAAAGGGATTTTCAAATGGCTATGACTGTGCTATGATGTGTTGAACTCCCGATGATTAATGGTTAAGGCAAACTCTGGTCCAGGTACTCATTTATTCTTGTAACTTTAATAGATTTTATATATTCTTAAGCTGGTATTAGTTCTGGAAAATATGTCATTTGGAATTTTGACCCATTCCATTAGCTCAGGGTGAATTGAGGGAACCAAATCTTTAACACACACACAATAAAAATATATTTAAAACACAATTTTTTACCTTTTTTCAAAAGATTTTGCATTACATTTTCACAGTTTTTTCCCCTATGATATTTCTTTATGGAATAGGCTTGTATCTTCACAATTAGAATCATTAAACTCGCATTATCTTTACATAGAAATGCTGTTTCTTCTACCGTTGATTTAAAACATGTAAAACAAGATTTCCAGTGACGGATATTGAATTTTGTTGTGGTTACTGTTTGTGCAACTGCCCCTGTATGATACATAATTGTGAAAAGTGCCAACACAGCAATAAATCATGTGACGGGATGTTTCCAATCTAAAATACCTGCAGCATCCGGGAATAATGTGTTTGTCTTTGGTAAGAACGAGAAAAATCAGCGAACAACTGCAAGACCAGTGTGTGTGTGCCTTGTGCTTATAAAGATGGGGATCATTTGAATGCAGGCAAATCATAACCATTAAAAAAAACAAACTTGAAAAACGTCAATTTCCATCATTTTCTCAGAGGTGAATGTGAGCCATCTCTACAGCAGCGGCGTTAGTTTTACGGCCCTGCGGTCAAATCCAGGGGAATTCCAGGCGCTCTCTTTATCAGATTAAAAACAGCAGCAGTTCGACCAGCGTGAAGCCTGCTAAATCGACGAGTCCGCACTGGGCACAGAGCCAGTATGTAGGTCACAGGTAGATTACATAGGCAAATCAGAAATGTCCCTGGATACTGTTTTTTGTTGTTGTATGGGACAGTGGAGGAGGAGGAGGAGGAGAGGTCGGAAGAGCGATAGAGGGGTGCAGACCCGTAACAATGGTTCAAAGCTTTTTGGGCTGCATTTGATCCATTGTCCTGGACGGCCTTTGGAGAGCACTGGCAATGAGGCATCACCTTACGCTGGTCTGCAGGCGTGTGTGTGGCAGAGATGGCATGTCAGATGGATGATGGGAAAGACCATAAGGGTTGAGTGTATTGTTGGATTTTCAAAGGACATTTTGGTTTACTTTGCATTCAAACAAAGGCACTGGGTCTTATCTCTCTTTAGTGAAAATGGAACATATTGATTAATTATACTAAATAATAATAAATAATCTACTGCCCTATATGTATAAAACTTTGCACTCTATATATAAAGAGATACATCAAAAGACTGATATTGAATCATTTACAGCTAGCTGCTACTTATATTATATATTTGTGTGCTCGCTGTGTGTTCTTTCTGCTGTCCTCCTTGTTCACTGCAACATTGACATTTGTGGGACGAATAAAGGATCTCTTATTTTATCGTAATGTCCCATGATCATCATACATGGCTGCAAACCATTCAAACATGATTGCACCCTGGGTAAGAAAACCCAAACCCAAAGCGCTGTTTAATGAGTGAAAACGCACTGAATCACATGTTAAAACTTATATAGACAAGACATACAGCAAACTAATAAGTGCACAAACAGTGACTCATAACATTGCATGATGTTTTGCAGAATCATTTAATGAATAAAATTGCTGTATAGGCAGAAAAACAAAAGGCCGTTATCTCATAGGGATTTGAGGATTATCACAGTGGCCCATTTTTTTCCTGACAGATTTGCCCTCTGTTTTAATTACCACTTGTCCCAATATTGCTGCGAGGAGATTAATAGAATGGGAAAACTACACTGGAAAATATGTCAAGGCGGTTCAAAATGGAATTGGTAAAGTGTTTCATGATTTATTGCCTGCAACAAAACATTTACTGTTTAATTTCCAAAGGGTTGCCTCCTGGAAAAATGTGCTTTGGTCACAGCTGCAGAGAACATTCAGTCGGGCTGTGGCTGTGGAGTTATGGCCTAGAAGTCAAGACCTCTGTCTTATGGTGTCAGAGGACCTGCTAATATTTATTTAAACAGAGCTGAGACAAATGAGAGTGTCAAGTTCACTAATAATCAGAGCTAACAGCAGTAATGAAACAGCTGCTTAGCACACACTTATTCCATTTTAATTACATGTATGAATATTGTTTGTAAACAGTGAATCCAAGCTCAAGTTCAATGTTTGTATAATCTATATATTTTGGATCAAAAATGGAAAACATGTTGAAGCCATAGTTAATTTTCTTGTAATGCCCAATGTCATGAGAAAAATATTGATTTATCGTATTATTTTCACACTGTTTTTTTTCTCTTAACCCTTGACATGTGATCAGCTTAAACCGGCTTAAAGAATAATTATTTTCAACACAATTTCAGAAAGTTAACCCATTCTTTCAGAACATGTATCCTGAGTTGTGTATTTGAACTATTTCAATTAGCCCAAGTCATATGAGATCTTTTATTTTCATAATTCCCAGGCTGCGCTCATCATTTCCCACAATTGAAAATAGCTCATTAGTGGTTCGTTTTAAGAGGCATCCTTATCTTTAATAGTGAGCGAATCTATTGTCCAGGATCACAGTAAAATTGAAAGGACTTCCTAGAAATCCCCTTTTCTCATCCACATGTGAGAATGGGCCTATAGTGCATGAATGGCAGAGATGTTATCAGCCAGAGGATGTTTGGGGAGTGTGAGAGCTGCATGGGGCTTCAGTGTGTGCTAATGCCGCTAACAACCAGGAAGTGTTGACTCTGCATTTAACCCAGCAACCCACAGCTATACGAGGGGCTGGCTAAATAATACCCACCCGGAGGCACGAGCCGCTGGGAGGTCAGAGGCAATGGCATGGGTGGGAAATGCAGTTTGGGTGCTTTCGATCGCATCTCTGCCTAATTGGAATGACAGTTGGGGGTAACAATGTTTATTTACGTCTTTGTGTCGTGGTGAACAAGCACAAAGATATGCTTGAGCTGAGCCAGGGATGACATCGTTGGCGTACGCTGTCTGGCCCCATCGCTAACCCAGTACAATACGGACTTCCTGTCTGCCATCACATCACCCGCACCCCCCACGTACATTCCAGCTCAGGACAGGACAGGACGGGATAGGACGAGGGCTGGTTTACATACAACAATAACAGGGACATGTGTTTTTTGGGGACTTGGCTTCCTCCCATCAACTAAAGACAAGCTTGTATTAGACGGATCAGTGACCTCAAAGTGCCCCCAGTGCATGGATAAGAGTGAGTGCTTGCCTGTCTATGTGACTATGACACATTTCCATTGTTATTGAGGCGCTTCACATTACACAGCTCATGAAACAATTTACATTCAACAATGAACATAATAATTCTTATTCTTTGCTTAATATGTATAGTGTTTCAGGAAATAAATAGGTTTTAACAATAGTTAGTTATAAAGTAGTCATTCTGCTTAATAAAACACTGGTAATGTCATATATTTGTGGTGCTGGAATATCCCACTATATACAGTATGGTCACTTTTTAAATAACATCCATTAGTCCTCTTTATCGCTGAGAACTAAGCTGTGGTCAATGACAATTTGACACTTTGCAATTGCATCAACCCCACAGTGGCACCTGGTGTTCCCAGAGGTCTCCTATCACAGTATTGACCAAGCCTTGTCCTGCTTAGCTTCAGAGGTCTGACGAGATCTGGCTTTCATCTGCAGGTATGGCCATGCCATGGAAAAAGAAGAATGTCTGCCACATGATCACTTTGAGTTTACTGCAGAAATGTACTAATGTAGTGCAACAATAATGCATGCCGTCTGTAGGCCCTTATTCAACGTGGACCACCCGTCCACGCTATTTAAGGTAATGCTTTTTAACTCTATAAACTGTTTCTCACAGTGCGTCATCACTATTGATCAAGACAAATCTTTTTAATTTTTAAACATATCTCGGGAAACCTATTGTAACTGCCCATTTTTCATCGGTTGGTATTAATGATTCAGGTAGAGTGAAATCATGTAGGCCAATATGTTACCTTTCTGGCTTGTTTGTTGAACTGTCTATTTACTGCATTGTGAATATTTGAATGCACATCACACAGATGGGTTCCCAGTGTCCTCACCTCGACACACCCACACGTGGGAGCAGCTTGTACTGAACACAGTGATCTGAGCCGTATCAAGGTTATGGCATCACGGTCTTAAAGCAGATACGGCCGCAGGGGGAGGCTGTCAACGCCACGCTGATAGGAGCACTTGGGTTTGTTATTCCATGCATTATCTGCAGAAAAGCAACAATGGACTTGAAGAGATTCTGCCTGAGCCTTACAGGGCCGGGCATATGAAGTGGAACCACAGTGTGCCGCAACTGACAGCCGGACGTGTGCGTGTCAAAAAAGGAAAAAAAGGAAAATTATAGAATGATAAAATTATCAATTCAAAGCCCCAAGCTTGCTCTGTTGAAGTGGGATAAAATTGGACCAACTTTTTTTTTTTTTTTTTTAACAATACAGAAACTACACTGTTTTATTTCCACTTTGGTATCAAGTCTGAAATCAACAATAAAATAGTTTGTCAAAGATATAAGTCAAAATGTGCTTGAATTACATTTTTTTTACCTTGATTTTAGTAACATTTTCAGATTTGGACAAGCAATGTCCAGTGGGACAAGCAAAATCTCACTTGTTGCATGTTCTTTTGGCAAACCTTATGTTGATTCAAGCATTTACTACCTTATATTGTATGAATGAATGAATGAATGAATATTTTTTATTATTGTGTCTTGCATACAACTGTATGCCCAGCCCTTCCATGGGCTTATAAGACACC
>JAPMNZ010947842.1:0-18253 GCA_029875035.1 Pomatoschistus microps | reverse complement strand
TCTCACCAACAGGCATCCGTACTCATATCTCAATATATGAGACTGCAATATCACATCTCAACGCTAGAGGCACTAGAAACTACACAGTGTGCCTTTAAGCCCGTTTCGGTTACTGAGCTAGAGGAGGAGTTTATTTTTCAATATAAGTCAATAGGAGCCAAAGTGAGATGAAGCAAAACCTCATCCATGAGCACTTTTCTTCCCTATTAGGCTTCATTGAACTAGGCATTTAGCATTGTCGATCTATATACAGTCCATGAGTCAAACAAGTAGTCATGAAGATATGCCTGTCAAATGGTATAGATCATCTGACACATCAGTATTAAGCATGTATACGGAGTCCGTGTTGCGCACGAGTGGAGTGCAGCCAATTACAAAGACTCATTGTGAGTTGGAGGGGGACTGAGGGGAGGTGGCCAGTCTGATTGGTTAAGAGTATTGTGTCTCACTTTAGCCATTCTTCCTCTCACTGAAGATGTCATTAAGGCTCTGCTGCACTCACACTCCATGTTGAATGCAAGTGGGGATCATCTGAGGACTGTGAGAAGAAAACTTTTGGCATTTTCACACTGACCAAAAACCAGGGCTTTTCACACAACATTTTGGGGTAGTGGCCTTTGTAAAAAAGACCCTCCTTCTATCCTACCCTTTTTGCCGAGGTGTGGTCAGTGTGTACATGTGGTTCAACAAAGCGGGAACCTCCACAAAAACACACAGTTTTGGGTTAGGTGACGGAGCTACACACGGGTGACATGAGAGACCATACTTTGCAAAAAGACAGCGTAGCAAGCCGTTCATTGTACATTGTTCATTGTTCTTCATAGGTAAACAAACACTTTACCAGGACTATATTGCTCCATGATTGCTGCAGTCCATTATAATGTGATTCCCTCTGATCCTGGATGCTCGTGCTGTGACTTTAGAAGACTCAGTCCAATGTTGGTTTATCTAAACTCTAGGATGTTTTTCCTGACTTGGTAAAATGCTTTATTAATCATCAAGAGGAAAAACTAAAGGGTTAGGACTGACTCATGTATGCATTACTTATTTTAAGAGACTGCATATAGCATGCAATATAGTGGTAATAATCTGTGTTGACTTGTATATATTTGTTTGTAAAACCATCTACCACTTCTACTTAACCAATTGTTGGTTTTCTATGATGTGATGGTGTTTTAAATAATTAATGAGAGAAGAAAAGGGCTTCACATGTGCCCACTGTTCACCAAGAGGAAGAGTTTCACATGAATCTTTGCACAGTGTCTGTCTTGAAATACCATCATTCCACACAGGAAGGTATCCCTTAGGATTAAAAGCAGCTCATTGGTTGTTAATTGTTTCCTGTTGCACACAATAGGTCTGATTGGGTCATAGAGCAGAGCATGATATGCAGTGCATTCCAGTGGTTTATGAATGTTTGTATTGTATAATGAAACATAATTATATATGCCCACTTCACTATACATGAGCATGTTCACAGGCAGGATACAGGATTTCATGCCTGCATGTATTTAGAGCATGCCTACTTTATGGAGGCTGACCTGTCACCATAAAAGAAACACTAGCTCCATAATCGCCGTAATACTCGCTTGGTGTAAACCTTTGCTGGCTTGGACGCCTGCTTTCATTATTGAAAAAATGATGTACACTTTGTGTAGCATGTAAATGCAGCTGTAATTACCATGCAAGTGAAACGCTTTGGATTGCAGCATAATAACATGCTTGAGTTCAGCCAATCACAGTGTTTTGTTCAGATTGAGTCATCCTGGCTGAGCATGTCTAAGGACACTATGACAAGAAGACTCTTGGGTGCAGCTATCTTTAGGAGCTCTCATGTGAAGGATTACGGCTGTAGATATAAAGGCTCTGCTACCGAACTTTTTGCTGTAGCATAAAGCATTATTTCAGTTGGAATTTATAGAGGTGACTACTTTCAAACTTTAGTGTACAATTTTAATGACCATGCATACCACTGTGACAAGGTGCGTGAAGTTGTACAAATGTTGGCTTGATCTGGCCAAAGTGTCCTACCTTGAACCCCCTTCTTTCCTCGCCCTACTCCTCCCTCTTTTCTCCCCTGCTGTGGGTCTCCACAGGCACATGAATGGAAGTCTTTATTCCCGGGAGAACTGGTGGGAAGTACGAGAGAAACCCGGAGTAGCGATGGGAGGGGTACTGAGAGTAGAGCAGCACAGCACCACTTTTTTCTGCCATTGCGTTTCCCTCCTTTTTCCCAAAAGGCCCCCAACCCATTCCTCTCTCCTGCCCGAGTGTGGTGGACACAAAGCCATGTTAGTATTCATAGTGTTTGTTTGCAGAGGAGGTGTGTGTGCGCAGGACTGTCAGATCACAGGCAAGATGAGGCAGTGAATGGGTGCGCGGGGTACACTGCTCAGAGGAGGTGTAGTTCCCACAGGGGGAGAATGGTCAGATCCAAAAGAAAGAATAAAAGTAGGGACATAGAGTTTGGCGTCACGGTGGGGGCACGCTGCACCAGGCCGAGGAGCACAACGACAAGGAGCGAACAGGAGAGAGAGGACCATATAGGCTTAAACGGGTCTAGGCAACGCGCTCCTGTTTTTCTGCTGGTACCCCCCTCTCTTTCCCTTACTCTCTCCCTTGCTCTCTTTGTGTGTGCGCCTGGACAGCTGCCCAGTTCCATACACAGGGAAAAATGAAACACTCTAACCACCGGGCGTGCAGCCAAATAAAAGGCTGCGAAAAACTATTTGAAGGGCAGTAAGTGTGTATGTGTGTGAATGCGCTCTGGTGTATACATGGGTATATGTACTGGCTTGTGAAATCTGGGTGTGCCTGTTTTGGGTGTTCTTCCTCAGTATAATGGTAAAGCTAGGTTGTACGAAAGGTTGGAAAAAGAGGAAAGGGTAATAGGGCTATGAGTGTCCAGGCCAAAGAGCTAGTGCTTTTTTTCAGTCAGGCCGGTTGACTGTGAAAATGTGGGTTGAGTTTTGTGATTAGGGCACTTAGTCACATATTACCCATGAACTGGCTTATCTGTTGATTACATCAGAACTCTTTTTCACACACAGCCCTAAAGCTGCCATTGTTGCACAGTTGTCTGTCTGAGATTGGTCTGTGTTGTGTAGGAAGGCAGCGCAGATTCAAAGCAAGATATCCCTAGAAAGGTTGTTGACCTAGCTGTGGGTGTAACCTTTGACTTATGATCAGAGTCAGGAGATGTGTGTTGAGCCTCAAGGCAGAGCACCTTGTTATTTTAGATCAGATCAAATGGTTTAAGGCATTTGCACACATTACACTGAAGCCTGTTCATATAGGGAAACCGTGTCAGGATTGCAAGCCTCTTTGGTTTTTAAGGGTCAGAGTCTCAGTAATGGTACACAAATTCCTGCCCGCTGCCCCCTGCTGCAAGCCACAAGTACCACACAATTGGGCTGTCTGCCAGATGTTGTGCGTACACAGAGCAATGACAGTATTTTTCAAATTAATGATTTGATCAGACATATAAAAAATGACTTTGTTCGTTTTGGTGTTTTTTGGTGGGTGGCAAAGAAACAAAAAGGAGATATGGTACAGGACCAAGAACAAAAAGCTGAACGTGTGCCAGCTGGAGAGAGGGGTCCAAGCTGCTCAATTTTATCTTTTTCCTAGACTTGTGTTTGCTTCCTGTCTCGCAAAGGTGTCTGTAGCTCCACTTGTGGTGTTGGCTCAGTGTTTATTTGTCAGTTTGTGGGAGGATACATTTTGGTTGTTATTATTGAGTATGAGACACATCCTACATCCTTTTTCTTCTATGTTTTTAACCTGGAGCAGCAGGTATTCTAGGACAGGTTAAATGAGAAGTCACTGGGTATTGGGTGTTGGTCACGTATCCCATGAAGACTCCTCGTGTATCCTCTCATGTTTCACTGACCAGACACATTCACACTTGAGTTTGTGGGCGAGTGTCTCTGTGTGTTTAGGATTGTTTATTGGCTTTGATGTCCATTTTATATTTTCCTTTTCATTCCAATATCTGTATTTACCTCAGTAACTACATAAAAGCATGCTTTCTACTTTGTATAGTAATATGAAGGCAAATTTACAATCGGGTCAAGACTGTACAATAGACTTTACAGCATTGAATTGACCAAAAATATATACAACATCCGTATATTTATAGTCAACAAACAATGTTAAAATAAAAAAATAAAGTGTATATAATCAGTTCTAGTCAAAATGTGAAGAGTTGGGGTACACATAAATCTCTCCCTAAAGTGATTGATTATACATCTTAGAGGTATTTAACGTGGTGCATGTGTTATGATATTTGTCAGAGCTGTTCAGATGTATACATTGTGTTGTGCTGCATGCCTGTGCGTACATGCTGAGAGGCAGGCCTGTGGTTAGGTTACATATCCCTGCAGCGCGGCAGAACAGTGTCTTGTTGCGTCACACTGAGTCTGTTAATAACAGGCTAAACCACAAAGGCCATCCGCCGCTCTATTTCTCATCTTCTGTGAGCCAAGGCATTGATCATGTTGCTGTGATACAATAAGCCCCAATGTTGTCTGGATACAAGCACACAACTGGACATGCTTTATGATCCATTTTTCAAAGTTACTCTGAATGCATGTAATTATGTTGAGTGATAATTTTGCTGCATGCATAAAAATGACTGGACAGTAAGGTACACAGCCCTAACAGCATACGCTGTGCTCTATATCCCATCCCCACCCCCATTTTTCTCAGCATGTTACATCCTTGCCACAGGAATTTAATTGCTCTGTAAACAAGCCCATTGTTTTGTTGCACACTGTGTGCTCATTGAACTTGGATGTATTAAAAGCTTCAGCTACGCTATGAAAAGAATAGAACACCAGATTAGTGCAAGGCAAAACAATGATAAAATGTTCCCACAAAAATGAAACAATTGCTCAAATGAAAGCAATATGATTGAGTAATGCTGAGTCTTTGAAGAGTGGAAATGTAGTAGATTCCATGGACAATGTGGCGGCTTTGCTGCTATATAAACATTTTATTTGTCTTAAAATTGTATTGTATTGTATCGTAAAATTTATTAAGACATTAACTGGGATATTTTGTAGTGACTATTTTCACTTGTGTGTCCACAGACATACGAACGGCAGTTCAGAATGCCTGAGCAGAGAGAAGGAAGTCTGCTGCAACTTTTGGGAGATCCTTCCCCACCCAAGCACCAGCCCAGGGCCGCTCCCCTTCCTCACTCACAGCAGACGCCGCAATTCAACAGGCATGGGCTTACCCAGGACTGGCTAACATCGAGTGTGCCCTCCACAATACTTAGCCATCCCAGTCAACCCGAGCCCCCCAGGACCACTCTGGATCAGACACAAGCTTTCTCACGCTCCGCTCACAGTCCTTCACCACAGAGATCTCTAACTCCAGATCTACAGCTGCCTGTGGTCACAGACGCCAGCATCCTCAACTTGACGTCTCTCAGCAGGTAACAAAACACATCACAGAAAGCATATTCATTTCTATATTGAACTTACAATCCATTAAACAAGAATAGAATATATTTTATATTCAATGTTGTTGCCCTGTAGATATAGAAAATAATTTTGTTGTAATTAAACCTAATTAACTTAACACATATTATAATGCTGCTGGTGTCAGTAACAAGATGTAACATGTCTACATCTTTCACATAGAACTTATTAATGCATATTGTGTGTTTTTCATTTATTGCTGTTCATTTTAATTCGAACAAAATACCAGTCCTCAATATTAATATTTCAATTTTGCATATCCTCAAAATAACTATTGATACCCTATTACCCATTTTTTGATAAATTATTCCCACTCTTGTAGCACTTATCATCATCTTGTAGCACTTAAAATCATAAAACAAAAAAAACGATCAGTACTCAACTAATCTAGACTTATATAAGTAAAACAATATTTATTTTAAAACAAATATCTTTATCTCTCAACATAACAGTATTTAGGGTAGCTTATGGCTACAGTTTTATACTCTCTCAGTGCTGTTGTTTTTCCTTTGCTATAATCTATGCATTGAATTCCATATGTTGTACAGGCTTACGTGTTTTTCTATTCTTTTCATATTAAAATGTATATATCTTCTCTGTGTAATCTCTAGGGGAAGAGGCTTGCAAGAGGTCAGTGAGCAGCTCTTTGGGAACATCAAGAAGAGGTATGGCAGGAGGGAGTCCCAGAAGATGCCGGCTAATCCTCAGTGTGGTGAATCCTCTTGGGAGAAGCAGCCAGGAAAAGACAGCCCAGCTCATTCGGAGGAGAGGTCAAAATACCGACACGAACACATAGGTGAACAGTATTCAGAAGAGAGAGAGGAGCGAACTCGAATGACAGAAGAAAGCAAAGGAAGGAAAAGGCGGTGGAAGCCTTCTTTTGATGAATCTTTTCCCAAAGAGTCATCACATCTGCGGCAAGATGGCGACTCCACCGAGAAACATCAAAGTGGCCCGCCAGATCCAAAAGTAGCACACAAGAACGACCCGCAAAAGAACGAAACGCACTTGACAAGTAACAGGGATGGAAGTGGTGATAGAACGGAGAAAGACCGATCAGACAAAAGTGATAAAAGAGAGAAGGGTGAGAGGCTAGACAGGAATAGTCATGACTCTGACCTAAACAGAATTAAGATCAACCCACTGGGACGTCTGAAGAATAGCACTGACTCTCTAAAGCCCAGAGACCTCACACATCTTAATCTGAGTAAACTCAGTCCATCTACAACTCCAAATTTCCCTAGCCCACGCCCCATCTCAAGCCCAAGAGCCAGCATGAGTCCTATCCCAAGCCCCAAACCGCGATCTAACAGTAGTCCAAGCCCAAGCCACAGCATCAGCTCCACAGGCAGCTCCAAACCAGGCAAGGACAGGTGGTCATACCTAAAGACTATGAAACACAGCAATCTTCTATCACCCCAACGGGACAACAAGTCAAGCCCCTCACCCTTCACGGATCCCCCTTCTCCTTTCCCCATCACTCCGTCCAGCCCTCTGTACACAAACACAGACAGCCTGACCGTACATACGCCAATCAAGAGAAAACGAGGACGCCCCAAGAAGCAGCCACTTTTAACAGTGGAGACGATTCACGAAGGGACCTCAACCTCACCCCCAAGCCCGCTGTCCAAAGACGCAGCTCTGAACCGCAAACGGAACATGCACACATTAGATAATTTGTCTAGCTCAAAACGTGGAAGAGGGCAACGTCCGATGAGTAGACTCAAGCTTGGGAAAATGCAGAGTATCCTCAATGAGATTTTGTCTGGGTCTAGTCACGGCGGTCTTCTTAGTTTGAAGTCTTCATCAGCTCCTGTTACTACAGCAATGACAGCAGTCGCATCCACAATAGAGGCACGTCTTGGAAAACAGATCAATGTTAGCAAGAGAGGGACTATCTATATCGGGAAAAAAAGAGGGAGAAAGCCACGAGCGGAAATGCAAGACTCTAAACTCACAAAGGAAAGAAATTTGTTTTCTGCTCTTCATGATAGCGCAGTGCCTTCCATCATCTCCTCTCCTTCACTAAGAGCGGATGCCTCTATGCCAAGTTTACAACCTATTTCTGCGCTACCCTCTAAGCCGTTGGGGCGAAGTTTTCTCTCTGCCGGATGGAAGTTGTCACCGCCGCGTCTTCTGGCTAATTCACCATCACATCTATCTGAAGGGGCATCTGTGAAGGAGGTGACCCTATCCCCCATCAGTGAATCTCACAGTGAGGAGACCATTCCGAGCGACAGTGGGATTGGTACTGACAACAACAGTACCTCAGATCAAGCAGAGAAGGGACCAGCCTCAAGACGCAGGTAAGCAAAACTATTATTGATGTTTTACTTTATATCTTTGACAATGACAAATACAGTTGTGCTGGAAAATGTACACTCTCAGCCAAATGTCATTGTTTTATGAGATATATTTTGTAGATTATTAATGATAGCACAAACGCTTCTATCTGAGAAGCCATATATTTTCAAATAAACATGTTTCCTATTTTTAAACAATAACGTCATTGAGCCGCGTTGTGGGGATCTCAAATGTGCAGTTCATGCAAGGCGGCCCAGGAATGTACATAAACTGGAAGGTTTTTTCCTAGAAGAATGTGTAGCTTTTTCATCAGAACCACAAAAGAATCCAAGCTGTCATACATTTTAAAGGAAATTTACTATTGGGATGTAGAGTACGGAAACTTAAAATCCATCCATCCATCCATTTTCTACCCCTAAATCCATTTCTGGGTCGGGGGGTGTCAGTCAGAGCTGCACCCAGTACACTTAGCACCAGCCCCTCACTGAGGAGCGAAACTTAAAATCAAGATCAGAAAAGTAGTTTCAATTGTTATTTATGAGTAATCTCCTAAATCTGTCTGAGTGTGTAACTTCAAAATAGTAATCACAAATAAGTAACACTACTGTTATTGTATTCTTTCCCTTCGCTACAGGTATTCCTTTGACTTGTGTGGATATGAGACTCCCGAGGCAGCAGCTCTTGACGCCTCCAGCAGAGATCGCAGGACGCACTGTGAGCTGCAGGTGACTTCAGCGGATAACTTCCTCACACAGCAGGAGAAGAAACAGAAACATCATCGGAGAAAGAGGAAGTGCTTACAGACACGCGATCATCTGCACTTTCTGGCAGAATTAGAAGAGGTTGGAAAAAAACACAGACGCAATGATTTTGTTTTTTGTTTTGTTAGTAACAATATTTTTTCGGTTTGTTCCTTCAGGTCGTCTTGAAGCTGCAACAATTAAGAGTATCTCACAGACGATACACTTGCTACCCACAGCATCCTTATCCCTCCATATTTCGCCTAAATTTCCACCATTTCTACCCTATGACCTATGACTCCTACCCATGTGAGCCAAGCCCCTACATGCGCCGCAGTGTTGAGTTGAAGGCAAAAAGGAGACGTGGTCGTCCAGCCAAAGCCAGCGAGCCAATCACTTCAAAGCTGCCTTTTGTACAAGGGTATGGCTATCCCCTAGCAGGAGGCAATTACTATGCTGCGCCCTATGCCATGCCTTATGCTCCCCCTATGGGGCTTGGATATTTCTCTCCTGCACCACCATTTTACCTTCCCCACCCCTCCCTTGGACCAGGACCTTCATCGCCCTTCATGAGGCCAGCGGTTCCCCCACCAAAAGCTTACCATTCTACAGGCCACTCAAATCTCTCAAATCATCAGCCGGGGACCAAGCTCCATGGAGCAGCTGGTTCAATGCAAGGGCCTTCAGTGAGAACAGAGAGCTTAGGCAATAGCAATGCAGGTGGTCTTCGCCTTCACAAGAGGAAACACAAGCACAAACATAAGCACAAAGATGAACCGTTGCTGTCTCCACGCAACCACCAGGATCTGGGTGGACTCTTCAGTGGAGCCAAAGCAAATGCACGCATGAACATGATCACAGACAGGAGAGACTTCAGTCAGGGCTTGTCCAAGCCTCTGGATAAGCAGAAAAACAGTGCACCAAGCTTTGGAGCATTTGGGAATGACTCGACTCAGCAACCCTCTCACCCTCTCTCGTACAACCAGTTCCACCTGTGTCAAACTGGACAACCAATCAAAAGTTTCTTGAACAGCTACAGTAGTGATTCACAGCAACCAGAGACAGCTCATGACCTTTTTCTGGGGTCACAAGTGGAATGCAATGGAAGAAACAAGAAGTCAAGGTTCACCATGTTTGGAGATCAAGGCCTCACGTCATTTCACGCAACAACGCCGCAGCAACAGAGCAAGTGTGTCAGAAGCTCACTCACAGGTAAGAACAACATACAGTTTGCTACAAAGACATTGTTTTTGTTGATTTTGACTTTGATGAATACTGTATGTGCTGCACAGTATGGGAGTGAGGTAAATAAAGAGAACAGGGAGCAGACAACAGAGCAGGAAAGCCCTGTCTCAGAAACTGGAATATATTTTGGGACATTTTGTATTCGGTCGTCTTGAGCACATCTGGCTGGGATAGAAAGAACGTAATGCATGGATAGAGATGACTATAATTCACCAATCTCTCCGTCTTCTCCCTCCCTCTGCCGCTGCCAATGCCTTTGCCAGAGATATATTATTCACACAGTGTGATTTATTTTCTACAGACACGCCGTAAAAGGCCCTTGCCTGTGTTAAAAGAGCTGGCTAGCAGCCAGGGGTTTAATGACTGGGGCCTAGTCCAGTAGTAAGGGAGGAGAAGCCAGGGGCTCAAAGTACACCCCCACCCCAGGGGAACCGGTACGGATGACTCACGTAGATCCCCCAACCATCCCCCTGGTTAAGAAGCTGCAATCTTTTTCTATCTTTCCTCCTTCTCGTCCTTCCTGGTCCCTCTTGAGCTGTTTGTGCACTACATGCCCTTGCTCTGCTCTTGTTCCTCCCCCTATCCCACATAAACACATCTATGGTGAGTTCTCTTCCCTCTGTGCTAAATCTACCATCCCCCTTGTTTCCCCATTACCCTTCTCCTCCTCATCCTCTCTGCCCCTCCTCTTCCAAGACTTACTGCTTCACTTAACAGCTTTAGTCCAATTAAAAAATGAGCGCCTGTACCTAAGAAGCACATATATAAGCACTATTGCTATTACTTTTACTTAATGCACATCTTCCAATGCTTTTCAATAACTTGGATGTTGTTGCTCTCAACACATTTGGATTGTTGTGTACTGCCGTCCTATCCCACAGAGAAACAGGTCCTCTCTGCTATATGGCCCCTCTCACTGCTGAAGGTCACCGGTTTTATGTTCCGTGTATGCAGCTCATAAATTTCTGCTACTTTGTGTGTGTGTGAGAGAGCTGGATGGGAGCACACTTGTGTGTAGCTCATAAACTACTGCTACTTAGTGCTTTCTGCATTAGACTAATTTCACTGCCTGGTCTGAATTCTTCAGCAACAAGGTTCCCTTAATGGAAGTAGCTCATCTTTTTTCTCATTTTCTTTGACACCAAATGCTTCAACACTTCCTAATCTTGGATGTGTGTTATCTTATTTCCTTTTTATGTTTTGTGAATCCTTAGGGTTTGACAATTGTAGACATAGACAAGCAGCTTTGGGTGAAAGCGAGAGGGTTTGGTCAGGGAATCCAACAACTGCAGTAAAAGCTCATAAAAGCGACCTTGCATGTTGTGCACACCGCTCAGGGACTGGTGTCTGATTGTGCTTTTCCTCCATTTTGGCTGTGCCTCAGTCTCAGCCCTGGGAACTGTGCCCAGACAGAGAGGAGGGAGGAGTCTCCAAACTAGACAGGGATACAAACAAAAAGAATGACAGACATGGACCAAGACCAGGAAGCATTTCTGACACTGAGAAGGAAATGGCTTATGGAAATGCTACTCGACTAATTGAAATTGTGAAAATGTAAACTGCTGTTCAGGGGTTGAGTAGAACTGAGAATTATGAGCAAGAAAGGAACAGCATGTAAGGGGCATAGTGCCCAATCACCAGTGTGAGGGAAACAATATGGCTCCAATTTCTTGAGCTCAGCCCCTTTGAACTGCTGAAGCCTTGCTTTGTGTCCTTTCACTTGTGTGGATGTGTAAGAAGATAAATGCATCAGTATGCATGTTTGTAAGTGGCATTCTGGCCGTCTGTGCTCCAGATGCACAAGGTTGTAATTGTGTAGCAACATTAAATGGTTGAAGGAGACATTTCTGTGGATTTCCTGCTTAGCAGAATGGGATCTCATCGCCCCTCTCCTTACAGCTCTCTTATAGTCAATTACAGGATAGGATAAGCTCTCCTGGCTCAGCTGGGTTTTCAAAAGCTACATGAATATGACCGAATTAGCAGGAAGCTCTTGACAGAAAAAGTGTCTTTTTATGAATTCATCTAGACTGCAATATTACCAATCTGCTCAGCTATATCTGCCTTACTAAATCATAACTTTCTTATGATACATTTCTTTGTTCACAGGTGCTGCTGGTAAGCGGAGATACAAGCGTCGTGAAGTGGAGCAGATCCAGAATAATGCAAGAAGGATGCATTCACTAAACTTTGAACATGTGCAGAAGATTCTCCGTGCCAAGCGCCTACAGCGCCAAGCCAAAACAGGAAACAATGTCATCAAGAGAAGACCAGGACGACCCAGAAAGCAGCCATTAGAGTCTGTGGTGGCCAATGAGCTGGAGCAAGGCTTGGACCTGTTGTCTGAGAGCAGAGCTGATGGGAGGACACTGGGGATGCCTGTACTGGAGAGGTGTGATGACCTGCCAGGCAGGCCGAGTGTCAGGCCCTGTCTGATCCCAGAGGCACTGGAATTTTCCAATCACGACTCAATCGCAGCCACAATAGAGACAGTGGTCCATCAGGCCACTTCTGTACCTCCAGCAAAAGTTGGGAAACGAAGGGGCAGAGCCCACAGTCGGGACGACTTGTGGGCACCGTCTAGTCAGTAGTTTGACAAGAATCAAGAACTGTCTAAATCAGCTCAGCACAGGTGGGAAAGTGAGATGCAGTGCTCTTATTCTGGGACTAGTGGTGCACTTTGGTTAGTTATTCTTCTCAGTATAAGGTGAGAAGAGATAGGAAGAAGAGACACTGCTTGTGCGATTCCTTCTCTTCTGCTACATTCTAACCACAAGCATTTTTGGTTTCCCCGATCTTTATTTAACATGGTACTATATGGTACTTTCTTTGATCTAGTGCTATTGAAATCTATACATTCTTGGTCCTGATAGGGTAGGATAATAACGTAATTCTTTTGTTTGTAATATGGTGATGTGTATGGTCCTTTATGATGCTATTTGAATGTGGCTTTAGCCATATATTTACCAGCAGGGGAACGGGAAAGTTGTATGAAGCTGTTTATCTCTACTTATCATTGCCTTTCTATGAAAGTTTGTCAAAGATATGGATTACAGCAGTATTAAAGCCACCTTGCTCTTATACTTGGTCCCCTCAATATTATTTTTTTTCAAATCAGACAAAAGTTTTTATATCTTATCTTTATCTCCAATAGATAGTGCCGTGTCTTTAGACAACCCATCGTTTTCTCGGGCCTCTCTGGTGGTGAATAAAAGGCAATATGATGAATGAAAATGCTGAGACTGTATATAAAAACAATGTTCATTTTGCCTGCCTTGTACAATGGAAAACCAGCTTATATGTACTGGCATTAAATATGTCAATTAGATCTGTTGTACCATAGACAATGAAAGATGTGTATTGTTTTATAACCAAAATCGGACATGGGTGTGACTCAAAACAAGTTTGTTTTCCGAACCACATAGTCAATTAAACTTTCATTACTGTACTGTATATATCTAGGGGGCATTACAGTATAAAACTGAATCAGGTGTTATTCTTGGACAACCTTAGAATTGGTTTAATGCACTATGAAACATACCCTTGCATCAATCAAACGCAGCACTTACATGCTAGTCCCAGCCTTATGTTTGATCCTCTGTGATGGGAACCATTGCAGAAAGCATGCATTATTTTAATCAAATTGTATATGCAGGCTACGCAGCCAAAAGCGTCAAAGCATTTGCCCTGATTAAATAGGGGCACCCGCTTTTTTTTTTTCAATGAATATCCCAGCATTTTATTCTATTCGACCTATTTTGATTCATAGTAGTAGGTATAGAAACCAAAGTAACAAAACACATTTTGTTATAACAGAATGATTTTGTTTTATTGATTACTTGTCACAGGCACCAATAAAAAGCGTTCCTCCATAACTCAGAATGTAGATATCCTGGATGTTCATATGCTGACAGTATGCTTCTTCACATTCATTTGTGGCACAGAAGAGAGCTTGGCTTTTTTCACACTTTTATTTCATAATAGAGTAAGTAAGCATAGTGTGTTTCATGTAGACATATCAGTGTCAGCTATTCAACTGTGCCTTATGTTTTCTTTCATTGGTTTAACTTAAAGGTACAGTATGGAAGATTTGAATTCTAAATAGTGCAAATCATTTTTGGCCTTTTCTGATTCAAAAGTGAATACTGATCTATCCGTATGAATGTTACAAAAATAATGGCCACATTATTTATGTTAACATTTAATGTTTATCAAATTAGAAAAGCTGAATTAACACAATTCATTTGGGTTGCCAGTTTTTTGGTGAAATCCAGCTTGGTCTCTAGGTAAAACTGTAGCAGGTGTGCCAAGGGACACGGGCAACAAATGTTTTGATTGTTGTCGACTTTATTAAATCCGTATGAACGAAAAACAACATACTGTTCCTTTAAACAGTGTTAGTGTGGCCTGATCCAAAATATGAATGTGTCTTAGGGTGCGTTCACCATTAGTCCCAAGTGAAACAGAGTTCACTTTAACTGGACCACTTCTGGTTCACTTGGGACAAACATGCTTAATTTGTGCAGATGAAACCACCAAGTGTGCCCTGATCCAGTAGTCACATACTGTGATCAGTTCACTTCTTTGGAAACAAATTAGTGCATTATGAAGGCTGTTGCGTTTGCTTCTGAAGTGAACCGAGTCCACTTGGCCAATGTGTGTGAACGCGCCCTTAATCTAGATAATGCCATTGTCTCCCACTTCTCTGCCTTCAGTCACTCAGATGTCATTGTTGCTCACATATCATATTTCCCTCCTTTAGGCCTCCTTCCAGCTGACTCAGTATCATCAGTCATTGGACAGCTAAGTGCTGGGCAGAATAGCAGCAGATGATGTTGCCATGGAGAACAAATGCTGCTCATACATTGTTGTTTGCTATGCATCAGGCCATGCCTCACAATGACCTTACAAGGAAATTCAGTTCTGGGTCCACCCATCAAAAAGTTGTATTTTCATGCATATTGAAAGATGTGAATACTAGTACTAATTTGTGCAGAAAGTGACTATCAACATGAACTATACTTACTGCAGCTCCATGCAGTACAGCCTTAAGCAGATGTAATAATACAGTATTAAAGTGTTGTACTTAGTGTTATTACCTCCATCCGTATGAATGTTGGCTAAGCTTTGCTAGGCTCAGGCTGTTCCCTAACTTGCCAATCATCTATTCTCTTTTGAAATCACAGTTGTGTTCCATCTTTTACTGGAAGTCCTTGGCACAGTCCTCTAAAATCTACTTCACAAAATGACAAAAATGGGGTATGTATCACAGAATTAGGAAACCAGAGATTTTAGGAGTTTATGTGAGTAATCCTAGTGTAGTCCTGTGTCATACAGTGTTAAATGGGGACTATGCTCCATGAGACTTGAAGAGCCAAGTTTGTCTTGTCTGTCTTTTCTACCAGCCAATGCTCCGGTGCCTTCTAACACTGACAAGTATTGTCCAAACCCAGAGTTTTCACTTTACACAGAGACTACAGATGCTCAATGCAGTGGCGAGAGTTACTGTGGAGTTTCTCCGTCAGTTTGGACCAGAGGCTCCAGGAGAAACACTGACCGGATGTCAGTGACTACATCGAGGGCAAGGCAGCTAGATGGTTGAGTGGGGACCTCCACAGCAGCTGTGTGTAGTCATTCTCACATCACCCAGATCTAAGCTATAATGTTCAAAGCTGGAAATGCAGACAACTCTTTGATGACAACCAATAAATGTACTTGTTTTGAGCACAACGACAGCTCTTCTAACTGTGTGGGCATATTTGAGTTTGTATACAACCTACTACTATATTAAAACCTTTTCTAAAGTGGGTTTTCATAATTTGCATGCTTGTATGCATACATATTTTAAACAAGGCAAAATTTGAATTTCAATTACTTCTGGAGCAAAACTTGTACATGGTTTGATATGTTTCTTATTGTACTATTTTTTTTAATTCATAAAGCATTTTTGTACATTGTATTAATATTAAAAAACTGCAAATATTTGACATATAGAGTAAGATACTAGATACGCATGCATATGCATATATCCTTCAGGTATATATGTGTAAATCTACTCATATATTTTGTATTTGCGTTTGATCACATACAGATATATGTCTTAAGCACATATGTACATGTAATATATGTATATCCATGTCTGCTGGCATGTTTATGATCTTGTAGGTTTATTTCTGTATTATATAATTTCTCTTTCCTCAGAAAGAAAAGCTCATTATTTTTGCTAACCTTATGTTGGCTGGCAGCATTGAGCACTTATAAAGAAGAACTACGTCACAGTTGTTCATGTCATCCATTGTGTGAAATAATAAATGACTTTATTGACCTATCATGGTGGCACTTTTTGGGGGGAATTATGTTTCACAAATATTCTAATTGTTTGGCAGTTAGTTAGAGCCAGATCTAGCTGCAGGATGCAGCTCGATTAGCGTTGTGTTGAAGTATATGAATCTTCCAGCCCGTCGAAGCAGCAAGTAGTGGTTGAGAGCAGGGAATCCTCTCTCCTCTCACTCTGTACACATGCCTGCACTGCACTCTCATGTTGATTAGCTCAGCCTACATCTCTAAATCCTGCCTGGCCACACTAGTCCAACACTGACAGGTCTTGGAGGGTTGGGCTGCTCACTGCCTTCTCATTGGGTGAGGATAAGTGGGAAGTGCCCCACTATTGGCTGCTGCCAACTAGTAAAATTCTTCTGTTACCATGGTTGCAGGGTGAGCTGCCCAAATGTGTGTATCTTGTGGTACTGATGGTAGTGTTGGCACGACTGAGCCCAAGCAGAGAAAAACTATGATGAAAGTCAAGGCTGCATAGACGCAGCACCCAGAGCACACCACACTCATCCCTGTGAATGAGCCCACATGGCTGGGTGCAACTCCTCCATCATGAGCAGAGCACCTGCATCAGTAAAACAGCCACCGCAGGAGAGAAGCACCATGAGGTCGAGAGCCGCTACACTTGACAGTTCAAAGCACAGATTTCTTCTCAAGTTGCACCGTCATCTTGAGTGTAATCTGACAACGCTCAGTGTGCTCAATGAATTTCAATGACATACTTTGACATTCTATCACAAATGAAAAGCCCAGTAAATTAAACAGAGATACACTGCACACTGTGGAAGTGTGGAAGATGTCACAGGATTTGTGGTCAGTGTTGTAACACATTACTAAACTAAAATTATTTGACTCAAGTTACATGCATGGTTTAGTTTAGGTCTGCAAAAAATGACAAAACAAAACAAATAATTATTAAAAACACACAGAATGACCAACACAAAAAGTCTATTCTGATCACATGCTGTATAGCAATACAAACATACTACTACTACTGGTAATATACTGTTAACATGTTAACAACACTGTTAGTATCACACAATAAATGAGCATTAGTCACTTCCTACAGCACAGGACTCGCTAAGTGCCATGTAACTGAGTAATTTGTCTGTGTTGGTGTTTTCAGAGGATGACTGTAGCTGGTGTTTATTAAGATGGATAGGTCCGGGAGCATGTGCACCCCCCCTGCCTGCTCATAGTGGCAGCTCTGGAGAGACACCATCTGGTGGTGGATCATATCAACACCACTCAGAGCCCTTCAACAGCCCCTGTCCCACCCATGGCACCATTGCACCACTTTACCTGTGCCCAAGTGGCATCTTTCTACTGCATTGAGGGAAATCTGAACTGCGACCTGAGGGACTGAAATGCATAGCTCAATGTGTTATTCATTGATTCACTCCAAAGATCAGAGCAGTGAGAAGTGCAGGAACTTGTGGGTCTCAGAGTTGTAGGATAAAGAGAGAGCTGCAGTTGCCACGGTGACAGCATGACTCTGTCCCCTCTCTGTCTGTCAGGTTTGTGTTATCACTCTATATTTCATTCAACACGGAACATACAAGGATGAGACATTCACTGAAAGGAGAACAATTTACTCCTATTATACTCTATCCATTCATGTTCAAGAAGGGCACATTCACACTTAGTACCAAGTGGTCCAGAGTTCACTTCAATGGATTCACTAATCATGGTTCACTTGAGGCCTAATCCACTTGACCCTTAAAGGTATATTGGAGAATTTCCCCACATTTTAGGAAAGAACCGCCCTTGTCAGAGGTAACGCCTTAAAACATGTCTCGCATATCATCGGAATGATTGACAATTAGCAGGACCAATAGTCTAGGTGATCCAGAAGAAGAAAATTCTCTTTTTAGTTTGAAAGTCTGTAAAAGTAAAGGAACCGAGTTTATTAACGCACGCACAGACACGCTTCACTTGCTGCACTGAATGTAAAAACAGAAAATGTGAAAGAATGTATTTGCGGATGCAAGTAATCTATAATGTGCAAACTTACTGGCCCAGGCGAGTTTAGACCATAGATTTAGACCCCCTGAGGGCATATTAACCCCCCCTTTCTTTTATATAATAACAATAGAATATAAGCCATATTTCATGTATCTATTTATTTCTTACACAACACAT
>JAPMNZ010947802.1:0-12143 GCA_029875035.1 Pomatoschistus microps | reverse complement strand
CACCACCTGCAGGAGGATCAGCGAGGGACTGGTGCTATGAGACTGGCAGCTCTGATTGCCACCCCCCTGACCCAGAGATAAAGGGATGAAAATGTAATGTAATGTGTATTCAGAATATTCAGATCCACAAAACCAAAGCGGCTACCATCAAAATCTGTAGTGACTGTGTTTAGAATAGACTAAATTCAGATTTTTGTGGTTTCCTGTGTTTTCCTATCTATTTGCACCTCAAATAATTGTGAGTGTTGTTGTTGTTTACATTTTATTTTAAATTATTATCATTGACAAAACAAAAATGTAATGGGAACTATAATGGATATTTAAATTAAATAATAAGACTCAATATAACATTGATGGAGTTATATGCTGTCACTCACTATCGACATGTTGGTCATACACACATGGTCATACATGTGTCTGTGAAGGGAAGGCAGCGCTGAATGGACATTGACTCCAACCAAAATAATTTTCAGAAGAACAAAGGCAGAACATATATCAAACGTCTGATGGGGAAGATGATGTGAGGAGAGAGAATTGATCTGAAAAATGAAACAGCTTAAATCCATAAGTGATGCTAAAGTACGGGAGAGGTCCGCAGTTGATCTATGCCCACTGTTGATGCAATAATTAAAATGAGTTTGAAGGTGTCTCTGTATTGATCAGGTAATCTGCCACTGCCTGCCTGTGATTGCATTGATCAGAGTGCATCAGTGATGAAAGCAAGAGTCCCGGGTGAGAAGGGGATTTGTGCAGATTCGGGGTCACAGTTCCCCGATAGCAAACACTATTAGCGGGAATAATCTGGTTGGTTTGTCAGAAAGGATCAAACCTCGAAAGATGAGAGGCCAGAGTGGTTTTTGTAGTCATGGGCAATTCTATATAACTATAACGTGAGAAGAACCTCAAATTATACATGTTTGATCCCTTTATACAGCAGTCCCTCGAGTACCAAAGCTCCTGAGTTTGAGCGTTTCGTTTTTTTTTTCTCTCTCAAAGTTTCAGAGCTCCACATTCTATCTGTTCATATTGTGATATTGAAAAAACTTGGCTGCTGCAGGAATTTCTCTGGATATTTGGCTTGATTAGACAATTGTGCATGTTTTGTGTATGTTTTCACATTTCAACACAAATTTCAAGCAAACATAAACAGTTTTGTTGATATTCAGTATATTCAAAATTGGTATGAAAAGTATTAGACTGAAATCCCACATACATCATATTGTACTCACTGTCACTGACAGTAGGTGTATCTGAAGAAAACATTAACGTAATTACCAAGTTAACTGACATCATGGGCACATGCAGACTGACAGACTTAGGGAGAGACGTTCCTTGCTTTTATAGATAGATGTGTCAATCAAAAATTAAATATATTATTCTCACCAATAGTTCTAAATTCATGCCGGTGTTTGTTATCAGCACATTGATGATATTCTCCACTAACACTTTTACATGGGCTCATCCTAATGGTCCAGTGCCCTATGCAGCGCCTCTATAGACAGACAGATGGATGGAGTTTATTAAGCATGTGACAGTTGACTTCCTCACATCACACCAGATAAACAAATGTTAGCATCAGCCGTCTCCTTCCCAGTTATTATTCAGTACAGACCCCACTCATGTTAGAAATGAATTTCAAAATCATTATTGCTCCCATCATTACGCATGCCATCTCCCGTGTGGCATATTCGTAAGATATATATTACAGATTCCAGATGCTAGCAAGTGGAATTGATTACACATATGATTTGCAACAATCCTTTACGCACTTTTTAATCAGGTCCATGTGGCACTTAATTAGATGAAGTTTCATATACATTTCAATCATAAATGTTCATAAAAGCATATGAACATGAACATAACTAGAGTGTGCTTCTACTACTTGCACTATGCTTTTACTTGCACAGTAGTTGCATATGCTAATACATACTATTACATACTATTACATACTATTAAATAAATTGCTTCTATTCATCGGGTTCAGCTTCCTGTTTTGCAGCATTTTTCTGTTTTGCTGAAGCTACGTCCTTTTTTTGTGACTGCAAGTATGTTTGCATCCTTGAGTGAAATATTTTTTATCCTGAAATGTTGGGTTCATGTGACATAACAACATTCCAAAAAGCCTATTAAAATGGTATGAGGGAAAATATTTTAGCTATTTAATCCAAACTGAAGTGCTCTTTCTTGTTTATTGACCAGACTCTTCCCACAACGACCTATGAGCTGGAGATTGTGGCTAAGGACATGGCGGGCAGCGAGGTGGGCCTGACCGGGACGGCCACAGCCACCATCACCATCGCAGACAAGAACGACCACAGCCCAGAGTTCACACATCCACTGGTGAGAGATGCCATTCAACTGTGCTCTTTGTGTTAACACAAGGTCACCTGTAAGTGCTTTTCCAGACATTGTGTACAAAGAATTAGTTTACGCCTTCACAGAGGTCAAGGGTCTCGGCCAGTCTGCGCCACTGCGTAAACAGACTTGGTTTGTTTCCAAATGAAGATGGGGTTATAGTCAGGGATGCACCATTAATGACATCGAAATTGCAATGTTCTCTACCGCAATTTGCAAATTGCAACAAATGTATTCCAAACATTGTGCAGCATTATTTTCTCATTCTAAATGAGTTGATATATAATATAAAATGTACATGATATTGAAAATCGAAAAAGTGAAGCAAAGCCTTAAAGACAAATGATAAACATTATGATTATTATTCCAAGTAAAAACTTTAGCTCTTGCCAATTTTGCCCCACTTTTCACAATGTCTATACTTGACTGCAAACTCTTTCCTACGCACTGGACGGCATGGTAGCACAGTGGTTTGTAATTGTTCTTCACAGCAAGAAGGTACTTTGTTCGAATCACAGTCAGAACGTAGCCTTTCTCTATAGAGTTTGCTTGTTCTCCCCCACCACTAAAAACATTAGTACTATAGGTCTGAGCAACCTCCTGTTGGTGACTCCACTCCCATCACAGTGCGGATGCAGAAGGAAAAATGAGGAAACAGTTGGAAAGTGGTCTGTGAATCTGTGAAAATGCCCTTAAGTACATGACTTAAGGGCATTTACTTGCTTATTTATGTTTATATATATATATATACATATTTTTTATGAAACCACTTACAAAAGAAACTGTCAACTCCATCTCAAGTCCACACACTGAGTAGTTGGGTTCCAAGGTAGATGAACATGTGCAAAGGCATGTATGATGTGTTTGACAGTCACATAATACTGACCACAATGGACCTCGGAACATAAAGTCCACTGAGCTTTCTATTGACAGCTCTTTTATCCCGTGATCATGGGCTAAAGATATTTTTCAGAATACCTTTCTTCTTTAATTGCTTTAAAACCCAAGCACCACTTTTTAGCTAATGGAAACCTGCGGTGTGGCTACAATCTAGCATTTTAGCAGTTAGTTCTTGCTTTTAAGTTAAATAAGAAAAGTCTGATATAGAAGAATCAAAAACGTTTTATTGTATTAGTAGATGTTCACTAATGTACTCTGTTCCTATCAAAAATAAGGACAAAGCAAATAACAATTTACAGACCAAGGTCACCCAAAGCACTTTATTGCTGCTTTCTCTCTACGCACGGTGATGACGTAAGCAAATGTAATAATTTAGTTTGCTTAGTGATATGTTATAGTTCTCAACATTTCAGAAGCTGTGAGATTTCTCTTTGTGGCCTAACAATGATCAAAGAAAAGGCACAGGCAACAACAACATGTGTTATATAGTTGTGCCCGTTCAAGGACGACCACCTCAGAGGCTTTCGTGGGAAGAAAACGCATCCATGTTTTTTCCGTGTAGTGCTTGTATTTGTGACGTGGGCTGCATCTGTGTAGTCTTTGTGGGGGATAAGAGCAGTACATTCTATGATATATATAGAGTACTCTGGGTTTATTTTCCCATTACTGAAGCTACTGTTTTTCAGCGACGCCTTGAGGTAAGATTATAGGTTTAAAGCCAAGCCTGCGAGTCTTACTGCATTAAAGGAAATCACTAAAACAAATACAGTTTACTGTAATGTTGACAAGTTGCATTTTGTTCTAATTGAGATCCAAAAAGTCACACGTGTAATTATAAATATGTATCTAGAGCTTTAAATATACGTATACTATATTGGTTCCACTGAAAGGACTGCAGTTATGGAAGTAAGTGTTTGGGGAAGAGATGGAGATGTTGAAGAGCTCCAAACATCCAAACCATAACAAAGGGCTTTCAACAAACTTCTTTTTTTTTTTTTTCATTCTATACTTCTATTCCAAACTGCAGTGAGGTTGTTATAATGCTGCTGTAACATTCTTCAAATAATGCAATAGTATCTAGAGCCTAGATATTTTATTCCTATGCTTCCTATGCCGTCAATGTAGGAAACCTTTCCCCAAATCTTTTCTGCAATGCAGTTACAAATATGGCCTATTATTATTATTTAATTAATTATTATTTGGCCATTTAAACACATTAAAAGTTGCCCTTTATCAAATTTCATTAAACCCTTTTTCTTGATTGTTAATCTGTGCATTCATTTATTTCTTTTCAATTAATAAATCCTGATGATAAGCTCTCTGTTACATGCTCACTGAGGCCGTCTCCAGACCTGACTTCAGACTGGGCTCATGACTGTTCAGTTTGTGGACCTGACCTCTTCGGGGAATGGTTTAAAAATGTCAGTGTGAGGATAGAAGTCACCCCGAGCCCGAAGGTGCTGTTGTAGCATTGAGCTGTGTGCTTCTTAATGGAAGCCTGCAGCTGTTAGCAGCTTTAGTGACACATTGTGGCCAGTGTATAAGCCACCCCGCAGCCTTCCCATGATGCATTGGGGTGTCAGAAGATCTTGTACGGAGAGCAGCGCGTGTGAAATATTCCAGCTCAGGGTGCTCAGGAGGCCACGGTGAGTGCACGGTGTCCGTGTTCCAGCTAATGCTCCCATTTCTCACTGGGACAGAATCCGTTTAGCAACATGGAGAAATGGAACATCAAAAACAGGTGGTTAAAAGTGAATATAGGCCTTTGCAAGTATCCCATATGACTGTTGATCTTCAGACCATGTCCACACAGAGACAAAATGACACATAGTTTGGAAATCCAACAGAATTCTGTAAATGTCTGTCCAGACTGAGCTGCAGACAGAATCAAGAGTTGAAAGAACTGCACAAATGCATTACCTGAAGCCTGAGGGTGATGATCAGAATCAGAATCCTTTTATTGCCAAGTTAAGCAGAATAAAATCAAAGGCATTCATAAATAAGAATCTACATACGTGTCTTCAATTCGGTATATACAAGGGCACTAGGTGCGCACAATAGACTGTTAAGAGTGCGATAGAGTGCAGTAAAGTGACAGTCACAAGGGCAGAGGTCCAACAGAGTCCAACAGAATGTTGTGACACTCAAACAGCCTCAAACAAACTGGCTCCATGCGCTGAAATCTGGGGCTAATTATTGGATAGCAACCACTGGTTACTTTTCACTCACCAATCCTGAATGATTAGTTAGTATTGTATCTGTATTTACAAAAAAAGTCAGCTTTGGCGACAAGCAAGTATTTCAATAACAGGAATGTATATGATCAGGTGAGGACATAATACAGGACATAAGGGGGTAACACAACGTTACCAAAAGAAAACCTAAAACACCTTTACATTTATACACAGAGAAACTAAACACTAAACTGCTGTCTCAACGAAACCAAATCAAAGCTATACGGTCCTGTCTTTAAGTCATTGTCACCCTTGGGACACTTTCATGAGGACAAAATGGCGTACCAGCCACACACAGGCTGCAGCCCCAAACAGTGTGTAGTGTGGCCTTAAGAAGGAAATTGACTCCAGTTGGGAAGCTGGATTGGCCAGTTGCAACGCTGCTCCTCCAATCAGCACCTGAGTCACGCACTTCTGGGAGGTGGGAGGGCCAGTGGTTCTCCAATCACAGGACAGGGATCTCGAGACAGGAGGAATTGCCACACACAAACAAAAAACACACCAAATGTAATCGTAGCATTATCCAAGCCCAGGGCCGTAACACAGATCATGAGAGTGTGGAAACATCACAAGTGAAGAAATTACTATATATATAAAAGTATATATGTATGTGAAAACAGGACTTAACCGATACCAACTGATATTTAATCGCTATAGCCAAATTATTGTGTATATGATGAAGTACTTATAATCCAAAGTCCACTTCAAACTGCAGCCTTAGTTCTTCGTGGCCATTATAATTCTTCCAAAAAATCTGAAGCAGCTCTCAGCACTCCAGCTCTCACTTTATGAATAATTCAGACAAATATTCAAGTGTCTTCATAGAAGTTTCCCGAATCTTTTCTTCAGAGATGTAGTGTTGAGACGTTGCATGTGTTGCTTCCATTTGACCAGAGCTACAAACCAATGGGGAAAATAGGATAATCATTTTTGACCTTTTATTTACATTGCAGGTATGTCCATGCACTTACCTTGCCTTCCTGTCATATAAATAATAGGACCAATTTTGTATCACTACTAAATTCTCATGCTAAAAAAATTCCTGACCACATATTTTGTTCCAGTCAACATTTATTTATTTTTGCTGTAAAAAAAAATAATAGTTTTTTGTGTGCAAAACTCATTTTTTATCTACCTTATTGATCCAACATCTTTTCCCACTTTGTTTGAGGAGAGTTTAAGACAAAGCAAGTCGACATGAGCAAACAATGTCCTTAGAAATTGTATTGACTGCTTCCTGGATCATTTTCAGAAGTTGGCATTTGGTTGAATTGACCAGACAGACCTGTGGGGGGGCAGTGTTTACAGACCTACCTACTGCAGTTCTATGGAGCTATTCATAGTTTGAAAAGAGCGTGCTTTACTCCTGGAAAAGCACCCGCTCCTCCATCTGCCCTATTCTCCCTACTGCACTCAGGTTTAGCCTGTCGTACTTCATGTGAAACTGTTTCAAAGCCAGAGAAGATCACAGTTGGTTTCTGCCTGTGGAGGAGACAAGTTTCCATATATACATTTCACTTGCACTGACTTAAGTTTGTGACCCTGTTGGAATAATGTAACTTTGAGCAGAACTGTGTAATCCCTGTTCAATATTATTTGAACACAGATTGTTGTGCTGGGAATACCACAGTGGGCAGCTGTGGCCCATAGTGTCAGGTCACCAGTCTGAATCTGGAGTGTGAATGGGCAAATCAATTATTGTAGAATTATTTTCTGTGCAGGTTCTCATCCCTTTAGTAAGGAGCCCTTACAAAAATGTGATGTGGGCTCGAGGTACTCCTACGCTAACGCGGTTCGCCCAATGGGAGCAGTTGTCCAATCATGGCCATAAGGAGGTTGCCATCTTTGCAGTCTGTATCTCAACATTTATTCACATTGTATATGCAGGTATAAATATATTAAACCTTAAAGTATTATTTAAAGACATCTTCCAATTTTTCCTGGAAAAAGTCTTGTGGCTCAATGAAAAATTCAGCTCTTACGTTCTCACATTACAAAGACATAGCTAAGCTTCTTCTGGTTTCAAAGTATATCCTGACAACTGCCTTGCTTCTTCTGTACCGTACCTTTTGCCCTTCACTTCTGTCAGCTCTTTCATGCTCCTGCCTGATCCCTCCTTTATTCAAACCTTTTAGAGCTTCCTCCTCTCATCTTTGCACTCTTTTTTTTCTGCCACAGCTAATTCCCCAACATTTCCAAACGCTTATTTTTCTCCCTGTGCTGGTCATGACAGCCCAATGACCAACTTTATCACTTGTCGCTCAAACGTTTAACTTTTTCCTGTTGACCAGTAAATATTCTTTTTGGATAGTTTTTTTTTTTTTCCTTCCACAGATAAAGACATTAGCTGAGATTGGAGAAGCATTTCAGGCATCCGGGCTATGTCTGCTGTGTACAAGGGGATACTATGGCCAAAGGGTGTTCCGGATTAGCTTTAGCCTTGCATGATTGCTTCACCGGCTCACGGACTCTGCAATGGGGTGCCACGGATGGCCGGGAATCGCCTTTACAACAAAAATAGAGGGGAGCAGAAAGAGATTTAGGCAGGGGCACGTTAGGTGAGAGGCACATTAGTGAGGACACCGTGGGTTTGCAGGTTGGGGATGTGTTACATAAATGCATGAGCGGATCAGGTTAGATCAGGTCTAGTGAGACGCAATTAAGTCGTCGTAACACTCAATGCCCTTGAAAGTTCTTTGCTGCGTTTGGATTTTCCTCGTATTTGTCTGTTGGCTTCCCGTGGATAATAATTGCACTGATCAGATAGAAGAGCAAATTAGACACAACTGAAGAACATCCACTGTTATTTGGGGCTTAGGTACTTCACTTTCTATTCAATAAACAACGCATTTTGTTTATACCCACAGAAAGGGCCCAGGGAAGCAAAACTTTGGGAACAAATCAGATCACCTTGTGCTGTCTTTGTTGTATTAGAAAACATGTTATCTCTTGCATACTTGCATTTTGGGACATCTTTGAGGTTGAGATTTGATTGGCTGAGCGAGGCTAGTTATCGATCTTCACATTTTCCTTCTGTAAAATCTGATAGTGATGAACACAGATTTTCTAGCACTATTGGAACCACGTATTTGATGTATGGAAATTAGGTCCCCCGGGTTAAGTCTGATTAAACGTCAGGAATATGTGTTTTATGTTTCTTCCCTCCAGTCCGGTTTGGCTCAATAAAAAATGACTTTCTCTTTGGATTTCCCCCATCACATGCAGTCAACTTCTGCAAGGTACAAATCTCATTTGTATCCATGTTGGCAGAAAGTGCATTTGTGGCAAATCTAAACATTATGTATTTGTGGTGATGTAGTTTCATCCTTTGACTGTACTGTATGTCGTTCTATTCAACACATTTAAATTAGGCATCCAGTTTTAGCTCAAATTCTGTTCTACATAACCACGTGTTTTGTCTATTTAGTCAGCAGAAGAAAATCTGCTTTGCAAAGTGTCAAATTCATCTGAGTTTATCTTTGGAAGGCGCCTGAGCAGAGGCTGTTCGAATTTAATAAAGACACAGGTAAGCTCATTACAGATCCAGGAACACTTACAGTATGGCAGATTAGAGCTGTGGGAGGAGTGGGGGGTACAGTGGGCAACATTTCCTTTTCCATGCACTCACAAAGTTTGCGTGGGCAGACAAGTAATCGCATGCTTTTGGTTTTATTTCTCCCTCACGCTCTTGCAGGAACAAATAGGGTCTTGTAAAACCTTTTGAACGACTACTCCTCGCTCGGCACAGAATTAAGTAGCTCCGAGTAAAGACAATAGGTTGGTAGAAAATGAGGCTGATGAAGGATTTGCTTTGTGTGCATTTCATTATCCGGTAAAAGCATGCTGTGTAAAACCCTGTATACAGTATGCGTTTCTTGCTTATGAAGAAGGTTCGATGCTTAGTGAGCGTATGCCACGGTGGTTGTGGGATGTTGTGTGCAATATGAATCTTTTACATGACCACAAAATGTCGTCCAATATGCTGTTTTAGAAAAAAAACTTTTGGGCTGAGCAATTACAGACAATATGTAATTCCACACTCAAAACCACTTGCCAATTCCCCTTTTCTATGTATGTATGTATGAACCCCATCACCAAATTCAAATAGCATAGATTTTCTTCTGTCCATTGAATATTACAGATCCCTTCAGATTCTGTTTGATCAACTGAACAGTTTTCCGACCTCTGACACTGCAAAGTCGACGGCATTCGTAATGTCATTCACACAAAAGGTACCCTTACACCGACACATGTCTGCGAATATAAAAGTCAAGTTCCGTTCTTCAGTTTAGATATGGGATCTTTGAGAATACTGTCAATCATGAGACTGTATGTTCAAGAAGTCTTCGTTTTGTAGAGTAAACAGCCCCAACGTCGAGGGATAAGCTGTGGGTCAGTGGTCTGTTCCAGGCTCTTAATGCCAGCTGGCAACCAAAGAGGAATTAAAGGCCTCTACAAGAAATAGAAGCCAATTTTCATAGCCGTGTTAATGAGCCAAGACGCTTCAACTTTTCCTCTGTAATGTGTATTCTATAGTTTACATCATTTATAGGCCTAAAGCCAAAGGTGTGTTCTTCTGTAGTTTGTATTTATATATTGATTTTAATTAATTATATATATTTTTTAATCCAAACATTGAGCCTTTGATTTAGTTTGGCTCTAGCACTGTAGCCTTCAGCCAGGTTTCTGTTGCAAAGGGAACATTAGGCTGGACAGCTGTAATGAGGACATGGAGAGAGAAGTTCAGGTTAGGAAGTACATGGACTTTCTAAAAAAAAAATATTTCATCCCATGGCCGGATTGCCAATGCCAACCATGTTCCTATACCTAACCTTTAATCATGAAATAAATAGCCACAAACTACTATGATTGATTGCCACTAAAGCCAAAGGTGTGTTCTTCTGTAGTGTGTAAGTTTGTATTTATTTATTAATTTTAATTAATATATATATTTTTTAATCCAAACATTGAGCCTTTGATTTAGTTTGGCTCTAGCACTGTAGCCTCGGCCAGGTTTCTGTTGCAAAGGGAACATTAGGCTGGACAGCTGTAATGGGGACATGGAGAGAAAAGCTCAGGTCAGGAAGTACATGGACTTTCTAAAATGTTGGTATTTCATTCCATGGCCTGCTTGCCAACACCAACCATGTTCCTATCCCTAACATTTAATCACAAATTCAAATCATTATATAGCCACAAACTGCTATGATTGATTGCCACTATCAATCATTTAGAGTACAATTTCAATATTTCTTTCTGAAACAAAAATATAGTGTATTTGAAGCCATCATTTTATTTTCATGGTTTTCATCTCTGACAACAATCCTTGGCCAATTAATAATTATAAATCAAAATGTTGTATCTTTTGAATTGATTAAAAAAGGAAGAAGTCATTTTCCTGAAACCCATGACTAACCACAGATGAAAGGGCCGATAATTGCCATCAGCATCAAAAACAAACCACTGGACTTGTGAAACTTCCAAGAAGCTTTGAAAGTTCTTATGTGATAATAGCTGTCGAAAACAAGTTTACAAAAGCCCTATGTCTGTGCGGGGGTCTGACAATTACTAAAACAAACAAAGCTAATCATAGCTCTGCAGCAACCTTTAAAATCTCCCTGTCAGACGCGTAGTGAAACACTCTCGATATTTTCACTTGTTTGCCCCAAATGGCTATCAACCAATTATCTTGTTGCAGTGTGACATTACCTTGAAGATGTATGGGACAGATTATTGAAAAAGTCAGGTATAAAAGAAACAGAAGATCGATGCCATCACTGCGCTCCGACTGGAAGCTCCAGTGTCTGAAGTGTACGTTTTTTTTTATGGATCGCTGGCCCTGTTTGTCTGCTGCCTGCTTTGTTTATCCAAAAGAGTGAGACGGTGTAACATAAAAAGAATTATCTTGATATCAATTTTGAAATGGGAAAGAAAAAAATACAGGACAAAAAGCGTAGCGTCAAAAATATTTCTGACTTAGAATTGTATTTGTAGAGAGTGAGAGGGAATACATGTTTTGAGAGTTTAGCAAATTCACAGCCTTGTAATATTTTGTGTCTAAAACAAGAGGCTGAAGCTGTTTAACACAGCTTAAGAGGCAGGTAGTGGTCAGGTCATTCATTCTCTTCCCCTTTGTTAGTTCATTTCATAGCACCAGCCCCTCTGCTGGACCCACCACCTGCAGATGGCGCCCCAAAGACCCAAAGACCAATCCTCTACCAACTGAGCCACTGTCTTCTTCAGATAACCAAAATCAGCCTTATCATCCACCATAACACAATAACATGTTGCACTATTCTCAGACTGTAGTAATGATGCTATTTTACCTCAAGCAACAGACTAAACAACTGTAATTGACTTTCCCACTGTGGTAAAAAAAACACACATGCAAGCACACACAAAGACACACTCAAACACACACACACACCCACACACACATACACACACACACTCAAACACACAAGCTCAAATAAAAAAACTGTATTCAAAGGATTTCATTTTTTCTCTTTCCCGTTCACTCTTTAATACATTGAAGTTGGCTGCGGCGGGAGCGTGACTTCGTGTTGAGTCATTAGGCGCAGTCTATCGGTTGGTGCTAACGCTGAGGTCCAGGTGGAATTGGGGCCTTATCAGTGTCGGGGCAGGGGCCCAGTG
>JAPMNZ010947797.1:0-10249 GCA_029875035.1 Pomatoschistus microps | reverse complement strand
ACAGTTTAGGAATCTGTGCGCACAGTTTAGGAATCTGTGCGCACAGTTTATTTATTTTTTTACCCCTGGCCCTTGGGGGGCTCCGTAGTATACAACTATCCATAATATGTTAAAACATATTCTGATTCATATGGTCCTTTCTTTGGACACAATTTGTTAAAGACCTAGTTCAGAGGACTGAGTTATTTGAATATGAAAAATAGTCCTCAAGAGGTATTGTACAATGTTATGGGCCACTGTTCGAAACTTTATCAATGAATGAAGAATATTGATGTCCATTTTTTGGCTCTATTTTTTCAGTGGGCTTAAGGTCAGACTCTGGATCGTTACCTCATGAAATCTGATTACGTCAGCATGACAGAGGGTTTTTCTCATTAAGCACACTCAAATATGTGATTTAGTCCTGTTAATCTCATTACTGGAAAACGCAGCTGCAGGAACATTCCGGACATACAGCACATGCACAAAACATACTTAATGTACACCTCATAAACAACATAAACAAACACTAGCACACAGATCATAAGCATCAAGACTTTATACTTAAACACCTTATTTTTTCATTTGAAAATAGAAACATCTTGTGGTTTGATTTGTTGTGAACAAAACAGACCACAACATGCTGTCTAAGATATTTAATCATACTGTGTGGAGTTTGTGACCCACAAAGACCCCTGTGGGAACGAGTGACATGGTTTTTTAATATATAGTTCATTTGTTTGTGGTTTGAATGGGGGGCTTTTAAAGTAATCATATGATTAAAAACAGACTTTTCACAGGTTTTGACCATGTTTATTTATATTCCCCCTTGTCATTTGATTGATTGATATTTTTAGAATGACAAATGATTCAGAAGAAAAGCCCTTGAAAAAAACATGCACAAATATATAATCAGTACAAATAAAACTCATAGAAACTTTAATTTAAGATTGAGTCATGCCTTCTTGAAGATCTCCCACAACCCCTCAAACTACTGATACATTTCGAAATCAATGAATTCTCTGTTTTCAAACAAGGCTTATTGGTAGACTGTAATTTAAATTGAGCCCTAGTTGATTTTAAGTACTGATGGTCACATTGTGATATTCACAAAAGCAAAGTGCAGTGTGTTGTTAATATAGCTAAAATTGATCTTGTTTAGTTAATTAGTGCTCAACCCTGTTACACAATGCTCTGGTTGCATAAAGGGCCACAGTGGGAGTCTTTGTCTCTCAGCTCACCGGATTAACACTTAGGGCACAACGATAAACAATCAGGTTTAATATGTTGTGGGCACAGCTCAAAATGAGGCTCCAATTACAACAAGAGGCACATAATACTCTTTCAGTGCAAAGTTCTCTGTGGCTCTGTGGTAATGACTCCAAACACTGCACTTCTGGGTCCAGTCTATATTTCATAGGTTTTCTATGGGTCGAGGACTGAACATAACATCATAAACAATACTATATACTATAAGGGTATGATTTTTCAAGCATTATTTATTGAGGACTGAAGAAAAGCCTGTATGAGACACACCACTTCTCACTGAAATAAAGTTAGACTTTTAGTCAGAGTACCTCAGACCTTTTTCATTGAGCTCCACACTAGTGAGTCTACATGCGAGATCGTTTCTGTCTTCAATAGTTTGTATTCATATACTTCATTCCATAAGGGTTGTTTTTCCTTGTTTCAAGTAGGACAAAAGCTACATCAGTGTTTTGATAAACAACTGTAGTGAAATGTGATGAATATCAGTGCAATACGACTTATAAGAGTCGATATTATTTTGGCCAAGTGTGTTATAAAAAAAGCTTGTTTTCCTGTGGACTCAAAGCACCTGTTCAGAGGACTTACATCAGGTTCATGACATGAGTGTACAGTTAATTTCATGAATGAGAAGATTAGAATGTACTATATCTGCCGGGAGAACCACCGGCGTGGACAAATCAAGTGTTATACTGTAGCAAAGCACACAGGACATTAGCGAGCATGGGGTGTGCGTCTTGACAGAGAAGGTTAAATTTGAGAATGCATCCTCGACCTGATAATATTACCTGATAGTGAACAGAAAAAATGAACTGGTATCAAAAGAAAATCCAAGAATACCTAGCCCTACATGAATAATGCATACAAATAATGTCTCAGTGAAACATGAGAGAAGGATTAAATGCTGATTTCCTGTGCGTTGCCAGGTACTGGAGAGCTTTAAGATCATGGATTACAGCCTCCTCTTGGGCATCCATGTACTGGAGAAGCGCCCGCCACTCAGAGGGGCGCGCCCCGACAGTCGAAAGCAGAAGGTGCTGTACTCCACTGCGCTGGAGTCCATCCAGGGGACCGTCAAGGACCCTGAGCCTGTGGCCGACGATGACACGTAAGAAGGCCGTCTGTGGAACAAGTATATGCTCAAATTAAGCTCAGGAACATGATGAAGCCTATCTGTAAAGTTTACTCACTTTGGCTCCAGTGAGAACGTTTGGAAAAACATGAGAATATGGGAGACACTAAAAAACCCACACTTGTCCCAGTCTGCAGGCGCTGATCCCTTTTCACTGCGTAGGTTCTTGTTGACCGACAACTACTGAGATGTAATTATCTTCAACTTGTTTCAAAGCTGCTTGTGAAGCATGAAAAGCATGCAGTAAAAAAAGAAAAAGCACTTTCATTATTCTAAAAGCACCAGTAAAAAGTGCTCACAAAGATCTGCGAAAAATCATCACAGCGAAATGTGAAAAAACAGCAATTTTGTTTTTAATTGCAGTTTCAAAATTGTGTAATAATATTAGTTATGTTCTAAAGTTAAAAAAATTATCCGCTGCACAATGGGATACGTCTGTGGACTGGGATCAGTGTGGCCAGAACCGAGGGAGATTGTGTGTTACTCTGTGTCTCTGATAATACTTAACAAGTTAGAAAATCAGATTACGACATAGACACAAGCAAAATACAATACATTAAACTGAACAATATTTCAAAGTAAATACCTCAGCCGAGAAATATCCCCAAAACCCTGCTCCTCTTCTGTAGGTCTCACAAACCTCTGAAATTTGTTTTTGTTTGTTGAAGAATGTGTTTGGAATTTATTCAAAATAAAGCTAACAATGACATTCTTGTCAATGTAGTATATTAACATTACATTAAACTCTTTGTTGCAGTCTGGGAGGGATTCCTGCCAAACACAAAGACGAAAACATGCTCATATTCTTAGGAATCATTGACATCCTGCAGTCATACAGGTGAGAGTTTCATCATATTTAGGCCCGAGCCCCAACAGGTGTAAGGGTCTTTGCTTAGAATTTTAATTAGTCGATGGGTCTGCATGTGACAAACTCCCAAATTGTGGTTATTTTCAAAGAGAGGTGTAAAGTTCCCATGTTATCCAATGGAGACTGTATGGACACACTCACAGATTGTATGTGCAAACAGGAGCACATTTACAAACTCTGATTTGCACTAAACTTGACTCGGTTGTTCAACTCCTGGGCCTAGGTCACCTGATTTGAATTTGTAGGCATACTATTTCCATTAACACAGATTGGGGAGTTTCTATCATCACCCCAGCAACGTCATTGGTCTCCTTCACTTTTTTTGATTGGGATGCCAAAACAGAATTTTTTTAAAGATATGAAACATTTTGAAAAAACTGAATTCTTTGCTCCTCATGTAAAACTTTGGCTCTCTCTGTAGGGAGCTAGTTTGAAACTGTACAAATTTGAAAACAATCTACATTTTGTTGTAGGCTTTGCTGTGCTTCATTGATCAAAACTTTGTAGCTGACATTAGAATATATGCTTGTTTGGATAAAGCGATTTTGAGCCCCATCAGGAACCACCAATCCAGAACTGTTTTACCTACAACATGAGTGAAATCAACTATATTTCTTTCACTCATTATCAATTCAAAATGGACTTTCAGTTTGTCAAGGGCATGATCATAAATATGATCACTTCAGGTAAAATTGACTTTTGTAGGGGGCGCCATTCTTTTAATTCAATGTAAAATGTGTCAACTTAACATAACTTTTGTTTTATGCTCAGATTGATAAAGAAGGTGGAACACTCCTGGAAGGCGCTGGTCCATGATGGGGTATGTCAATCTTAATAAAGGGTCAATATTTGTGAATCTATGTACAATATCAACTTTACCATCTACATATCATTATTATGACTGGCTTCAGAGACTTATGGCTTCATGTTTGTACAATTACCCCTCTGTCTTTTGTGGAAAGATAACATTATTTTTGATTGTGTTTTCTGACAGAGAAGATGTTGGGCTGAGTGCCAGTTTTGGTTTCATGGGAATAGTCAGTTATTGCAGCGATTCTAACAACAACATTTTTTTAATTATGGGGGATCTTTGTGTTTTTTAGAATTTCCTGGCTTGTGTATATTTGACAAGGAACCATATTGGATGTAGACCCTCTGAGCTTGTGATATATATATATATATACTTTTTTTTTGCTCTATAGGACACAGTATCAGTCCACAGACCGGGCTTCTACGCCGACCGCTTCCTCAAGTTCATGGGCTCAACAGTGTTCCGGAAGCTCCATCGTGAGTCCTCCCTCTTACACTTACTGTCTCTGACTTCTGCTGACACCTCTGTCCATATCTTTGTTGTTCTATTTCAAATATAACAATATCTTACTTCAGACCAGAACTGGGCAAACTGCAGGGTACTACGTCTGGTCACATTTCTATGCAGCCAAACCTCTTCCTGTAATAAATTGTCAAACATAAAAGACACACAATCTTTCAAGTTTTGGTTCAATCTAAGCCAAAGAAGAAAAAAATGAACATCATATAAACATAAATACCTCATGACGTAAAATGGTTAAAACGACAATTGCCACAGATACTAAAGGAGTGTTTTATTGGCTGTGGCTGGGCGGCACTGTGGCTGAGTAGATCGCACTCTCGCTTCTCAGCAAGAAGGTCCTAGGTTTGAATCCCGGTCGGAACAGGGCCTCTCTGTTTGAGACTAGCGAACTAAACTCCAGAGTATTACATTGTACCATTTTTGTCAGCTCAAAGCATGATCCATTCCCCCTGTCACTCCTGTATAACTTGTTGCCGCAGCTCTTAAAGGCGCCTCGTCAAAGAGGAAGCGGAGCTCTCTGCATGCGGCCAATTCTGCATCTCAGGAGGTTCTGTCCACTCTGCGAGACGAGAAGAGGAGTGAGAAGAAGGCCCAGAGCATGGAGCAGCTGGATTCTCACTGTGAGCAGGACATAGACACACATAATATGCCCACGTACCCAGAGATTTTATTGTTTTGGCCCCATTTTGGCCCTAAGCTTTACCATCAGAAGATACAGGACCTCATCATGAACTACCATAAAAGACTATGCTGTCATTATAAACAACATACTATTGAGAACTAGGGGATGGAAACTTAATTTTTCAACCATTAACAATAATTGAAAAAAGGTTCATTCACGATCTCAGACATGTGGTCCTGTTGTGTATGTAATGCTTCCTGTGCTTCAGACTCCGGTTCTGGTCTCCAGCTGGACCTGGGGCTCAGGTCCACTGTGACGTTCCAGTGCAGGGATGACCCAGAGGACAGGTCAGTCTACAAATCTTTCCTAAACATTGCGTAACATAGTTTTAGCCTTCTTCTTGAATTGATCATAACATAGTCCTGCGACAAGTCCTATGATTATTTGGGTTTTACTGTTTTCTATTTTTTTAATTTTGCGAGAATAGGTTTACATTATCACATAAAATCTATGTTTTCATGCTGAGACTCATGACAACGTTATAATATAGGATCATTTTCTCCATCATGGAGCATAACGTCTACATATTACCACTAATATATTAGAATAACATTTACCCCATTGACAGGGAGGCAAACAGAATCCATTTACTCCAAATACTCCAAAAAGCTTTTCTCTCAATTTTAAACTTGATCTTTTTGTTTCTAGTTATTAATTTGTTGCTTAAAATTAATAATATTACTAAAATGTATTTATTTTGAGTTCTATTAACACCTTATGCCACAGTAGACACATATTGCTGCATCAAATCCAATTGGAGTTGTCAGATGTCTTGAAAGATGTCTCTAAAATATGAAAATGCTCAACATAAAAAAACCAAGTACATATTTTTCCTTTGTTTATTTTAGATTAGTAACATCTAAAATACAGAGGTCAATTGTCCGTCAAAAGACCCAACAGAGGATTGTTCTTCTTTATTCAGACACACTTCCCTCTTTTCTGTCCTCTCCCCTCATGTGTCTCCTCTTTCCCTAAACTCTCACTTCTCTCCCCTCTTTTCTCACCTCTCTCCAAACTCTCACTCCTCTCCTCTCAACCCTTCCATGACTCCCCAGATGATAAAAGCTATGATCTGCTTGATTGGGGCAGAGGGACTGGTCTGGCTTTCAGCTTCTGTCGCAGCTTGATGTCTATTTTATACAATACTTATGTACATGTATGTCTTTCATTACTCTACTTGAATATACCACACAAAAGACACTTATTTGCCTCAGATCATCATAAAAATGGTAGTAACAATAGAAAAAGGAGACAATACACTCTGCTGTAATCTAACTGTAAACGTAATATGAAGAAGTTGTTATTTCTTTGATGCATATTTTGGTTCTGTTGTTTCTGTCCTGTGATGAGCAGTGAGGATCGGCGTGACTCCAGTTCCACCATCGCACTGGACGAGCCCCTGGCTTCTATGAGCTGCAGTCAATCTGATCAAGAGCTGGACGTCTACCTGGTCAGACACTGGTGATTCTACATTCTTACCAGACTTTCTCAAATCTGGCTAGTTCAGTCGGGGAAGGGCAACAAATAGTGTAGATATCATACCATGTATTTCTCTTTGCATTTGTGGTACAGCAAAGCACAGAAGGTTATGGGTTCATATCCTGGTCAGAACAGGGCCTTTTTGAGTGGAGTTTGCATGTTCTCCCTGTATATGCATAGGTTTCCTCCAGGTGCTCCGGTTTCCCCTGCCGCAAAAAGCATGCACAACAGGTAAAATCTTCCAGCGCTGGTAATCCTGACTAAGCTGAGAATCAACATCTGCAGATGGGTCCAAGGCCACTGTACCATTTCTCCTTACAGAGGCATTGTAGCACTTGCAGGACGGGTCAAATGCAGATGTCAAATAATCCTACAGGACAATAATGTGCACTTCTGTTTTCCTCTCTTCCTCCGTGGGGATGTGATCAAGAGCCACATGGAACGTGTAAAGCAAAAGTAAATGTGCATTCTATCTATCCCCGTTGGGCAATTCCTCCTCTGCATTTGACCCATCCTGATGCCTCTAGGGCGCCTGTCAGAAGCCCATGACCCATCTCCAGATGTTGTTGCTTAGCTTGGTCAGGACCGTAGCTATAAGATTTTTACCTATTGTGCATGTTTTTAGTGGTAGAGGAAACTGGAGCACCTGGAGGAAACCTTCCCAGGCACAGGGAGAACAAAATTCTCTTGAAAAGACCCTGTTCAGTCCAGGATTTGAACTCAAGACATTCTTGCTGAGACTCAAGGAGTCGTCTGTGTATGTGTGTGCAAAAGAGGTGTCGAGTCATGGTTAGTTTATTTGTGTACAACATTTGATTTGTTTGTTCACAAAGTGTAACATTTTACTGTGTGAGTTCTCACACAGTTCTCACATGTGTGGGGGGTGGAAAGAAAATGTTGAATCTTGTGGAGGAGGGGGTCACATACTGATGTACTTATGTTGGAGGAAGGAGGTGGGATCAGATGATAAATTAATTTTGTATAGTTTAACCTGTTTAGTGTAGTTTTACCTCGCCGGGTCAAAAATTACCCTAACACCACAATCGTAACTTCAGAAATGTCAAAATTGTAAAACATAGTTTTGCTGTGTTTATGTGTGATGGAGGATATGATGAAGCGTTGTTCTAATAAAATCAATTACATTTTATCTTAAATCAATTACACATTATTGCATATTACAACCTAGAAACAGGTCGCTGCAGACCCTAACACCACGTAAGGGTTTTTAAAGAATCACTACTTATTCAACCTTCTACAGCCAAAATGCAAGCATAGAAGATATGTACCTGTATGATTCCCCATATGTATAAATTGTCCTTTCCAATATTATATCAAATGATCAATTATGTGTGCTATTTTATTATGATGTCTATTTTATGCTATTATTTGTGTGTGTTTTCAGTGAGAAGAGTGTTGTCGTCCCTCCACATCCATGAGCACTACAGATAATAACTTCTGGGTGGCTGGTTCACTGCAGACAAGAAAATTAGTTTAAAATGTGTGTGTATTTATTTGTGCAGAAGTTTTTCTAGGAAATAATTGATTTGTTTTTGCTCACGTGGAGTTAAAGAAAATGCTGAAGATGAATTTGTGGTAACTTATGTAGTGACGCTTATTTTTGCAGTTGTACTTGTAAATATGTTAATTATTGATTCTGTGTGAATTTCTTAAGTGAAATATGAAAACTATAGAAGCCTCTTATCTTACAAATGATAACATATTGTTTGGTAAAAATCACTATTGTTATGAATTGAAATGTTTGAAAAGAAGTGTGTATATTCCTCAATGTAATATTTCAAGGATTTAACAAATTTTATTGCACATATTTTCAGACATCTCAAACTTTATGTTAGGCATAGATTAAATACTAGAAAATAAGATGAATGCTGCCTGTTGTCTCCAAAATGAATGTTTTTTCTTTGTGTGAATTCTTAATATACTATAGTATAAGTAAAGACTAAATTATCTTGGATAAATGTGACTCGCTTTCCCTTGTTTTTCTATTATGTGTCATCAGTACTGTGATGTTGAATTTAAAATGATATATCACGGTAGATTCTGCACTTTCAACTATTCAATACAACATCAATATAAAGTATTTATACATAGTATTTTATAAATATATTATGCTGAGCCATTCAAGCAATGTAATGCTCTCAGTGACCACGGTGTGCTGCTCAAACTCTACTAAAGATTAATCTGTGCTGCATCATTTCACGAGGGGGCTGACTTTAACCTGAATGGAGAATAACATGACCAATGAAATGAGGCGTGCATGGACATACTTACGAGTTAAAATAAAAAGTAGATACTTTATAGATCATAAGAAAACCTGTCTTGCTGATAACAATACACAGACAGTAAAATAGGGTTAAAGTTCTCAAAACAAGATAAACATACTTTACAGCTGTAAATATTATAGAGAATTGACTATGAAAGAGTGTACCAACCATAATTGTTCAAATTTAGAATCTTATATCTGAAGTCAACAGTGCCATGTAAACATGGATGCAAATGTCTGCATGAATCTGTGGAAATAAAAGTGTAAAGCCTTCTTCAGGATTGAGCAGAGCGTGTTTTACTTTGTCAGTATGATAAACACAAAACAAATACAAAAACAAAAACAAATATGCACAATAATAAAGAAATGTATTCCCTTTTCCATCATCAGTGAACTTGTCGTGACAATTTAAAGCTGGATTTGTATAACACACAACACGTTTGAAGTAAAGTCTATGGTTTTGAGATAGGGAAACTTAAAACGTGGAATATGTTTTTCAAATACAAAACATTTTGCCTCCATAACTAATTTTCACACGCATGTAATTTTGGATGGATAGATAGGTCCATTTATCAATCTATCTATTTGTAAGTGACACAACAAAATCTTCTAATCGTAAATGTCACTGACTACGCCTCCAGCTGCCCTGCCACACAAACAGTCTCATAACAGAAAAAGTAAGGACAAAGGGGTTATTTAGGTGAGATCGGACGCAGCCTGAGTCAGAGGAAGTAGTAGGTATGTCACTGCCTCTTTACCGAAACCCAAGGCCACGCCCACATACCTGCAAACCCGGAAGTGCCCACACCTGTGGTAGAGAAGCGTCTTTTTTATTAGCTTCTTTGCCAAACAAATCAAACAAACGCGCTTATTACCTTCCCGGGACACAACTACGGAGCCGCTCATTTCTCCACGTTTACGCGCACGTATTCCACATCACAACATACTTTAGTTTAACTTTTGGTGGGAGAAAGAAGTGCCTACGGACGACGTTTCACTTGGTAAGTCGCTGGCATTGTCTTCGTGTCACGTTTGCTCAATGATAATTGCTAAATGGTGATAGATTCCAAAGGCTTTTGGACGATTACTAGTATTTTTAGCGCGTTTTGGGCAGGTGTGGCAATGGCAGTGAGTGTTTTATTTATTACGCAGAGGCAGAGGTGTAACCCGACCTCTCTGCTGATGGCTGGTGCTGGTGCCTGCCTGGGCCACAGGTCCTTGTGCATAAT
>JAPMNZ010947774.1:0-22874 GCA_029875035.1 Pomatoschistus microps | reverse complement strand
GGACAAAGACCAGACAGGTACATATCAACGAGTCTAAGGTAAGGTAAGAACATATGTCAGTATGTAAAAACGGTGAACTATTCCTTTAAAAGTGTTTTTATATTGTTTGCAAAGATATACTGCATCATTTTATTAAGTCTTGTCAAGTACAGAACTCGCTGAACTATTCTTGAGATCTCGTTGCAAGGAAGCACGTGTGTATGGAGATTTAAGCATGTGGATTTCTGTATTGTCTTTTTACCATAAAAAAAAAAGTCGTCTCAAGCAGAATTGGAGATTTGTATCCATGCATTTGTCACCAGTAGATTGGACTACAGTAACGGCCTTCTCACTGGTCTCTCCAAACGAACAGTATATTCTAAATGCAACTCGAGTCTTGACAAGAACCAGGAAGTGTGAACACATTAGTCCAGTTCTCTGGTCTCTGTACTGGCTTCCTGTGGCTCAGAGTTTTAAAATAGCTCTGCTTATGTACAAGTCTCTCCAAGGCCTGAAATCTGGCTAAAGCAGTCTTCCTGAACATATGAGACAGGCTTTTATTTTGACGATGTCCAAATGCAGGTTAAAAACAGTTCTGTTTGCTGTGCATGCAACTGACAGATTGTATCTTCACTCGTTTTAATTTACTGTGATTATGAATGATTAACTAACTTTATGTACCTTGTTTTGTTTTAATTGGATACTACAGGTAATGACAAGGTGTTTTAAACGCAGTGTTGGAGGCAGACATTAGCATGCTAACTTATCTTCTACCTCTGGACTCATTTAACAATCTATTCTTACAATAATTGTCTGTCTAGCTACTATACCTGGCTAGTCAAAATAATTAGTTAATTTACTTTTCTCTGAATTATATCAAAACAACTCTAGTGCATTTCCCATAATTTCCTCATGACGGATCCTCCTACTGTTCACATAAACACTGATAGAGCCATGTTCAAATTATTTTCTGCGCCGCATGAGATACTCTACCACAATAAAAATACATTGGCCACATCGCTATGTAGGTCACAAGGTCTGAAGAAAGAAAAATGTAGAAGCTTAAAGTCCAGCAACTTTGGTATGCGTGAGGAACTTTGGACAGATTCTGTAAATGTGCTCTGGAAAGGTTTAGCCACTAGTTGCTCTTTCTTACTTATGGGGCAGTGCGGGCGAGCCTTCGTTGCGCACCGAGGAGTTTTTGGGCGGTCTTCTTAACTTCTGGGCATCCAGGCGTCTGAGGAGGCGTGGGGTGTGGGGATCCCAGTAAATGCCATTGATCAGGCAGTTGGTGTAAGGCGCTACCTGTGGCAATAAAGACATTTTCATCATGTGACAACCACAAACAAATATATGAATTTGAAGTTAAAAAATATATATTAATTATTGATGTGGCACGAGGAGTCAAAGGCTATGAATGCTCCACGAGTTCTGCATTAGTAGTAATTAGTAGTAAAGTACTTGCTGGATTATTAAGCATTCTTATATACAAACAGCAACAGCTAAATTTGAAAATAAATTTGATTTTGTCCTCATATAGGCTGCAGGTTTTCATGTCGTAATGTCAAACTTAAAGAGATTGTGGAGCAGAACAGACCAATAGCCGTTATTGTAACAATAATATTCCTACTAAAATGTTGTATGTCCCTGCATTACCTTGTGTCGTCTCTCTGCTGTTCACATAAACAAACCAGGAAGCAGGAATGTGTGATACGTCATCAACAGCAGATAGAGCTGTGTCCATACCCTTCCAGCACCCCACGTGGATCAACAAAAGAAAAATTCTAACATTGATTGCAATGCTAGAAACGTTGCAGAGTTAAAAGAATGTTAAAACATATAGTCCAGCAAATACTTCATTTGTTTTATCGCTTGATTTTCTTAATCTGTTGACAAACTACAATTGATTTGACTAAAAGCTTTTCAAATTTTCTTATTATAAGACATTGGCTCTATGCATTTGAGTATCTTTTTAGATTCATGTAAATATGGACTTCCTCTTACGGTGAAAACATCAGGTAATGGCCTAAATACACCAAACAGAGGTCATTGGCCCAGCTCAACTGAAAACTTGTTGCTAGCTACACCACTCCAGCATCCGCCAACGCCATGTCGTCAGGTTGGTGTTGATCTCGGCCTAAAACCAGCAAGAGGTTCAGAGGAGGTGGACTCACGCTGGTCCTGAAGTGGGACGTGTACAGCTCGGGGTGGTTTTCGTACTCCAGGGGGTCATAGATGCCGTCACTTTTCCTCATGAGGTGATGGTGGCGACTCAGCACGGTGGCATAGACTTTGGTCAAATCTACAGATAAGAAAAACAGTGAGGTCGAGTAGCACTAAGGGTCCCATTGAGAGGTGAAGTTATGCATGAATTCTTAGCAGAGTTTGAAATAAAGATGAAAGGTATACCTCCAGTTTCTGAGACATCTTTTAACTCGTGTGGCTCCACATATTCCACAGGCAGCTCATTGATGATATCCTGAGCTCCCTAAAAAGTAAAAAGTAAGTAAAGCGTGGTTACTCCTGTGTGTAGAGTAAACTAGGGCTGTGGTCAACTAAAGACCTTTTCATACAGAGTTCTCAAATCCAATTATATTCTTACCATTAATCTGGTCAGATCTAAACTGCTTATAATCATAGACGGTATATACATGGACAATGCTAACCAGCTAGTTAGTGCTAAAGGACAAAGTTTTTCTCCAACTCGCTCTGGCTCCTCTCGCTCTGGAACCGTTTTTGCCACTCTCTCCATTTTGGTATTACAAAAAAACTGCGGTTACATTAAATACATTAATTCGTGAGGAAAACTCCAGCTTTCCCTAACAACAGTCTTAGCACACATCCACCCTGTTACAGTACAAAGCTAATGCAGGAGAAAAGCCAATCTATGGAAATTGGCTGCAGCTAGCTTATGTTGAAATTGGCCTCTTTCGCATTAAAGCAAACACTATGGTAACGTCAGATCTCCGTCAGTCCTCTCCCAATACGTGGTCAATGGTTAAGCACGAAGGCACTATTTTATACAGGAATCAGAGTTTATTACCTAAAATCTTAATCCATATTGCACAACAACACATCTTTATTGCAGCTTGTTTTACTGACAGTCGGGTTTGCTCATATCCTCTTTCCTCCAGACTGCGCTATACTCCCACCTTTGACACGTTTCCAGTCCCGGTAAAGCAGAACGTCACTGGTCCAATGGACTTTGGCATCAGCCCCATGGACACTTCGTAGCCGCAGTCGCGTACCGCCTGGATGGCCTGGCTGACGTTTCTGTAGTTATGAGCCATGCCGATATGCTGTGGCCAGAAGAGAAACAAACATGTGATATTACTGTAATTTGTTTGGGAAGGTCATGATTTTGCAATAGATCACACAACTGCGGTTACGTTCAAAAATAACCTTCAGTAAGCAAAATACGAGAAGTAGAACATCTATGTTTTAAGAAGAAGAAGATATACTTTATTGATCTCACAATGAAGAAATTTGGTTCGATGAATAGTCGTATTATTATATTATAGTCCTGTCATTAAGGCTGTAAAAAGCCATCAGTACACACTTCATTCACTTTTCTAACCACCTGAACTAACAAGCTGCTGAAGTGGGATCGCAGAGATATCTAACCTGTTTGTTGTAGGTCTGAGTGCTGCTGCAGCTGTCAAAAGCCGGGCATACACTATAAAACAGGGGTCTCAAACCGGTTCCAGAAAGGGCCATGTGAATGCAGGTTTTACTTCCAATAGTTCCAAATTGAGCAGGAGCACAGATGACTCCACCCATTTCCTCAGGTGAGTCCAGTTTTAACCTGAAGATTTGAGGAACCTGCAGCCACATGGCCCTTTCTGGAACCGGTTTGAGCCCCTGCTATAATATGCAGCTACAGAGGACACCGTGCTGAGGGGCAGGGGCAGGACTGAGGACTGCGGGAAAAGACTGTGGAAGTCCTCTGAACTAACCACTATGATGCACACAAGCCAAAAAGGTTTTCTTCTGACTCTGAATAAAAGTAATCATGTTTTAATAGCGGCCCTATGATGTATGTGATGTTCAAGAATAAGAAGGTGAACCTAGCGAGGGACCTAGTAGTAACAAGGATCACAACTTTTACCAATGCTTGAAAGTAAAGTAGATCACAATTTGACTTTTTTATGAGACTTCCTCGCCCACTAGACACAGGCAGGATGTTTGTAATTCAACTTACAAAGAAACTAATATATGACAGACTCATCACACCTAAGTGAGATTTATCGAGCTCTCTGACATCATGGATAATTGGATCACAGTAAATCAAAACAGCTCAGACATTTATGAAAAGATAAATTGCAACAAAGGTTTGGCATATGTGGGGTTTTACATATTCTGTTTAATCATAGAAATACATTTCACCTGTACATATTTAGTGCTTTTACTTCCTCAGAGGGCAAAATGGTAAATGGGGGAGGAGTATCTGTTCATACCGCTACAAAAAAGTTCAAGTTCACACTCTTACCATAAAGGGAGTGTGGTGCCCGAGAGCAAGAAGCCGCAGTCCCAGGCCGTGCAAAATATTGATCATTCCTACAAACAAGAATCATAACAAGTTGATAAAGTTTTTCTTCCTCTTGTAGTCTCCACAAACACTGTACAATAATAATAAAAGAAATAACACAAGGGTTCATCTACCTGCCACTCCCGCCCACTGGCCGAAAGCCACGATTCGGAAACCGTTGGGATCCACCATCTTCTCGTAGTCGATCAGGCGCACCTCCTGAAAATAATACTTCTTTAGGAATCTTAATAATAACAGAAGAAACTACATCATCTGGTTTGTATCTGTGGCCTTGCTGACAGCCAAAACAATGTCGAGGTCAGGCAAGTAGAACGAGATAAAGCAAGATGTAGTATTTCTTCCCTTTCAACAATCACCCATTTCTATAATAAAGGTACTGTCATATGCACAGTGCTGTCAGTGTGCCCCAGGGCAGCTGGGTAAATAACAGGACTCACTCTGAGAAGGCAAATGTTCACTCACATTAGCATGCTTACCTAAACCGCTAGCTTCCATCTCGATTCATTTACATATCTATTTGGTAGATAAACGTGCATCCTATAGCTACTACACTTTGATGGAAAATAATAAGTCCATTAAATATATTCTGACAACACCCAAACTATACCAAAAAAAAATACAAAACAGGTACAGGCAGGGTTTAAAGAACATGAAAAAATGTAGCGGCTTATACTATGGTAATTAAAGTAAAATGTGACTTTTAAAACAGGCCATCTTTACCTTCTTTAACAGGTCTTCCAGGAGCGCCATGTTGGCCTCCTGAGCTTTGATGGTGTGGGAGAAGAAGGCGTAGGTCTTTCTGGGCATCACTAGGTCCTCTGGCATCCTCTTCACTCCAACTATGAGGGACGCTTCAGAAATGTCCTCTTGAACCATGGCCCCCGCTTTGGCATAGTACTGGGAGAAAAGAACAACATTGTACAACTTGGGAAACAATAGCTTCTTAGGGAGGGGCAACCAGAACTTCAAAGAGTTGTCACGTGGACATGTTTGCAAAAGAACCACTGCGGTGCACACAAGACTTAAAATAAAGGTAACTGTCATGTTATACTAAAGGGTATATGGTGTTCCAGGAAGGGCCGGTGGGCATGTTTAAGTTCCAACCTGAGCAGACTCCACCCATTTCCTCAAATATTGACGTTAAAACGAGGAGGACCGGTTTGACACCTGTTTTATATAAAAGGGCCATTGTAGCACAAAATGTAATGCATGGTAGTGAATGGTATTATAAACAAAATCAAAATGATACCACATTTCTTGGTAAGTTTCAACCAGTCTCATTAAAATGTAGCTTTTTGTAATATTCTAAAAATTAAAATTAAAATATTTGAACTGTTTGATTCTCTGATCTGTGTTGGCGAATTCAGCGGTTTCGCAAAGTCCTCCGAGAAAACAAATTTATTTAGAGCTATACAAGGATTAGAATTGTAAATGAATAAACCAAATGGAGACGACATGAAAATACATTCAGTAGAAGCAAGAGTGAGTTGGAGTAAACTTCACTGGGCACTTCCCTATTGGGCATCATTGAGTTTGCAGGTCAGCATTGGACGTCTAAACCGGTGCGGGCGGGTCCCGGCTCAAAAGTGGCCAAAATGACGTGCGCTGACATGCTGCAATACCACCCCTTGACTTCTCAAAAACGTCTTTACAGGATGGTCCAAAAGTTGGCTCTTGGCCCAAAGCTCCGTTCCACATGTGTCAACGCTGAGGGGGATGATTTTTTTATTGGGACCAGTCTAGATTAGTTGCGTTTTTTTCACATTTTCCAGCCCCCGCGACCATTTTGAAACTGCCCATAGACCGTGGCCATATACATTAGTTAGAACGGCGTAGATAGGCGTTTGTTAATATTTACAGTCTATGGTTTATACACAGTCTATAATTCAGACTTTATTCATGTCAATATCCACCATTTCTACTGTAAGCAGCAGGTATGAAAACTTGTTATTACAGACCGAACAAGCGACATATGGAAGCGAACCACGGCGAGGACTTACCTTCTCGTGGATGGCCCTGCGGTTGGACGGCTGCACCAGGACTTTGACTCCGGCGTTGGTGAGCTCGCGGACGTGTCTCGGGGCCAGCGGTGCCCTCCTCTCCCAGGGGTTGATGTCCTCTCGGCGGATGGCGATGACGGCCCGGTGGTGCTCGTAGCGGCGCTGGACGGCGAGGCAGCAGCGCGTCCCACGGCTTCGGTGACGCAGCGCTCTCAACATGGCTGACCCTTTCCTGCTCAGGGGCACAAAGGCAGAGCAGCGCGCCGAGGGGAATCAGGCACGGATAAGATAAAGAGTGGAAATGACCCAGGCTTGTTTATCAGAATTCTACAATCTCTGCTTTCATAGACAATCTGCACCTCCTGAACCAAAATGACTGAGGCCTTGTGTTTTTGTCAACTGAAATATGATTGTGTTTATGAAATGCAAACACAAACTCTTACACACACAGCGCCAAATATGACTCAAGGGGTCAAAGGGCAGGCCGTGTTTGCTATTGGGAGAGCGCTGCGTGAAAACATTTGACCTGAAACCAACTCGATATGCAAACAACACACACAGAAGAGGAGCCCGGTCGATACAGACGCCATCACAGCGTTGATATTTGAGACCAAGGGCTGGACTTCCTCATCACTGAGTTATAAGGATGTAGCACAAAAATAATATTGTATCTGTTTGACGCAATGAAGTGCAAAAAGGCCCGTAATTGCACTTTAACATAGATGATAGATTGATAGATGGAGTAATCAGTAAGACTTCATCACAATGGGCCAAAACAAGAAGGAATTAGTTGAATTAATTAAGCATGTCAGTTCATGTGGTCACCTGCCTGCTTTAAATATGCATAGTTCCATACGGTTGCACCCCTAGACAAGGGAAAGTGTACCCCTCTAGACCGTATATTACTCTCATCAAAGTAGCCTTGACGTGGACGATTAGAACATAAACTAACTGGAGCCAATTTTCTTATATGGGAATTTTGCCGTGGCGGGAGAACAGGAGGAGAGGTGTTGCCAAGACGGTTGCTAAGGAAAGCTGGAGTTTGGTCAATTCTCATATCTGAATATAAAAAAATATCAAAATGTTTAAACCCAGGAATGAAGAGAGATTTATTAGACCACAGATTCTGTAATCCCAAAATGGGAAGTGTGAGACAAACGGTTACTGAGGTAGAGGAGAAAGCTAGTTGGAGCAAAACTTTGTCCACGAGCACTTCCCTATCGAGCTTCATTGAACTAGCAGGTTAGAACTGTCATGGAGCTTCAACGTCGTGCATTCAACATTTCAAAAGCACATGAGACGTTTTAAGTCATTTTCAATATTTTCAGAAAGGTGGGAGCAAACATCAAAAGGAGGCGGCTTCTGCGAGCACGGTACTCATCTCCTCTTTTTATAAGCACCGACTCACGACTTTCCTGAAACCGATTCCACCTCCCTTTCCCTAAAAAGTAACTTTTCTATGGGGGAGTGACTCGCCATAGTACGGTACGTGCTGTTTGCACTGTGAATAAAAGAGGATGCAACAGGTTTCAGCAACAAGCTTAATTTTTTTAGTATCAAAGTTGTCACAGAAATGACAAGACTACAATACAAGACAAGTTACTTTTGAAGAAATTCAAACTCTAACTTCACTCTAAGATTCAACATAAAACTTGAAATAACAGGGCACCAGCTGTGAGGTCATATGGTAATATATCCAGAGTAATCCCGCGGCCAGAAGTTGCATTGCTATAGATGCTAAAGATACAGAGAAGACTTGCTGATTAATAACAGTACAAATAATAATAATAATAATGATAAAAATAATAAGAGCAGGAGGCTTTTTACTATGGCTGTAACTAACAACTATTACAGGAATAAATTAGCCGTTTAGACATTACAAGAAATAAAGGACATTTTTATATAATCACTGCTCTGTCAGAATGTTAATTGGAATTTTAATGACTATCCGTCATTTGACGTGCAGTACAGGTACAAAGCGATGTATAAAATCACATTTTACCAGCACTTTTCTGAATAAACACACTGAAACCACCATAAGAGTGAGGGAGCATGGTTTCAATGAACAACCTTGGAAAGGTTCTCACGTCTTAACTGCTGCCCTTGCTGTCAAAAGTTCGGACATTTCATGTTTTGCGTCTTCTGCTGTAGAATCTATATAAACACACGGACGAAGAAATAGCATTAAATAACTTGTAAATGTTAGAATCAGGTTCCTCAAAGTAGCCAGTGCTGCAGAAGGCCTTTGATCCAAACAACCGGTGGTAATACGGAAGAATCTAAAATCTAAAACATTTCCATTACATTCCATGTGTTCTTTCAAAGTTTGGATGCCTTCAGAAAGAATCTGCAATCTTGTAAATAGTCATGAAGGGTATAAAGAAAACAAAAAATTTACACACTTTTGACTGGCACTGCACAGCATTAAATCAAGAGGGGGATGAGTGGTACAGGGTAAATAAAAAGTAAATACGAATAAAAAGGTGTGTTCGGTGGACAACTTTGAAAACATTTACTGAATACATTTAAGCAGGAGAATGTTCTCATGACTTCTCCAACTCTGAAAGTCCTGATTTGGCACCAAGCTGTGAATAGTGCTGAGCTCTTAAATGACAACAATTGGGAAAGGATTTGCATGCATTTGAATAAGGGGACAAGTTGAAACTTATCTCCATCTTGTGTCTTTGCATGATTTGAGAATGTATTCGTGATAAAATCATCTAAACAAACAGTGACATGAATGGAGAGTTGCGAAACATGAGATGATTTACAAGTGGAAAAACCCTGAATTTATTATGACGTTGTTTAAAAAGTGGTTAAAAAGGTATACTAATAAATATATAAGCGAGACATTCTAGTGCCAAACTTGTGTCAAAGTTGAGCAGAAAGTTTCAGCTGGTTGATCTCTGTAAAAGCATGTACCTACTGTCCAGAAAGACGCACATGGGACAGTTCCGGGCGGTTGTGCCAAACTATTTCTGGACGCACGCACTTAAAACGCTTTGAAACATTATACAACTTGTACCCAAAGACGTGGACCCACCTTGTCCGCTGTATGTGGACCTGAACGAGCACCGAAGAAGAGTAAAATGGTCACTCTCTGGACAGCAGCCGAGTCACCCTGAGCTGAGGTGAGCTGAGGCGGGCACAAGACAGCCAAGACGCTAAACCACCACACATCCGGGACAGCTCTTCAAAATAAAACCAAATACATCATGTGGCGTTCTCTTTTCATAACAAAATCGTTTATTGGTCATTCAAAAACTATGCACGTAAGGTATATAATTTACATGTGCTTTGTGAATGTGAAAATCTGTAAATTAATAAAATCATTATACCTCTAGAAGTATTATTTTGAAAAGAGCGAGCATTATATCCGGTTTCAACTTGAAGGAATTTTAGAGTTTGGCAACATCCAAAAATACACCCTCCGTCTTCCTTTCTTGTGGTTTAAAATGTACATTATATGTGAGAGGGTCGCTCAAAGTTTAATCAAGTGACATTTAACGATATTTTAACATGTTTTAGTACCACTTAAGTCTAACTATTTGTATGTTATTAAGGTAAATACAATTAAAAAGAAGGTCAAGGAGGCTTGAGGACGTGTATGTTATGAAGTCGGATGTTGTCTTGGTTTGGCGAGTGGCTACGTAAGAGTTAATCACGTTTCAGTTTTGCTTTCGATGTTGTTGTTGTTGTGTCTTTCTCATGGATTTATTAGGTCTTTCCCCACGCTCTTTTCCCAAGACAATCTCCAAAGCTCTACCCGCACCAGAATAACTAGCTAGTATTAAACTCAATACTACTGTCCTAATAGCAACAAAATATATTTGCAAATTTACGCCACGGATGCAAAGAGACGTACCGAACGTGTTTGTGTGGTGAAGATACCTCTCTACACTCTAACCTGCGCTATGGTTTCATGTGACGTTTGGCGCATGCGTGCTGTGCAGGTGATGATGAAAACCAGACTGTAAATGAAGACTGGTATTTTAGCATATGGGAGGAAAGTAAATATCACTCTGGCAACAGCTTGGATTATTTGTACTCTTCACAGCCAAGAACCAAAAACCTTGATAAGGGCCTAACATAGAAACTAATGCGAATTGGAGTGAATTTGACTTATGATTGGGATATTTTTGAATGAGTATATAAGAAAGACAAAGCTCTCCATGTACTGGTCAATCTATATATACCCTCCCTCATCTATGGTTATGAGATTTGGGTATAGGTAGCTTTAGGTACAAACGGTCCACATGAGTTTCCTCCAGAGTGAGATATAGGGTGAGGAGCTCAGAGTAGAGCCGCTGCTTCTCCACGTTGACAGGAGCCAGTTGATGCCTCCTGAACGCCTCCCTGGGGCATGTCCCACCAGGAGGAAACCAGGGGAAGACCCATGACACATTGGGGTACTGGAAGTGTGTGTGGAGAGGGAATTCATAGTCATCTCTGCTTAGACTACTGTCCCTGCGACCCAGCACATAAAGCAGAAGAATTTTTGTTTTTTTTATATATAGGGACCCTACACATGAATCGTCCACTAACTGTATGTTTGGACTGAACCAAAACTTGGCCAAAGTTAAAAGGTAATGGTTAAAGGGTAATGATTTATATTTTAAATTCAAATTTCAGAGCAACATATTACATGGTGGTTTTTGTCTGAAAATTAGTGTTAAAATCAGGTATAACACGCCATAGTAGCTAATAACGTTAAAGTTAATTGTGGTGATTGGATATAATTTCAGAGGCCACTTAAACGCTCTTGCGGGCCTTGTGTTTGATATAATCCAATAGCTGGAAAATTTAGGAAAACCTTTTACCCAAACCACTTTTTCCCATCATTATCATGAGGACTCCCAGAATGCAACTATACTAAAACTCAGCCGTCATTTTGACTGCTTCAAACCAGTGAATAAATTCCCCCCTTTTTTGAACCTAAACTCTTTTACTCAAAGCTATGACTGGAGAAGTTAACTTGACCTTGAAATATAGCAAAAATAGCAAACTGCTGGCAAGTAAACAGTATGTTGCTATGGTGACTAACTGCTCATGTTTTAAAAATAAAAGATAGTTCAATAAAAATGGCGTAGAAATAATCTACAAAAAGAAAAAATCATACACTCAATAATTACTGATAACTAAAACCCGTCAAATTGACTGCTGTGGGACTTCTAACCTTCTCAACTTTAAACACAGAATGACTTTGACATGCGTTAAATCAGCAGCTCGTGTTTAATCTGTTGGCATAAATCACAATAAACTCTTTTTCAAACAATAGTCCACATAATTTCTCTTTTCTCAGAGTTCTGATGTCACATGGTGAGCCCAGCGTTCAGCCACTGCTCCCACACCACGGGCGGAGAGCCAGAGGTGGGACAGAGTTCAGGCCTGCAGTGGGAAAGAGGTAAGAGGGGCGTGGAGGGGGCTTGGAGAGGTCCCAAAAGTGTCCCGATGGCTTCCTTTTTAGTCTGGGTCAAGTTGAAGACGGAGGTCAAGAGTCGGCTCGAGAAGTACGGATCGGTTTACCCAAAAAGACGGCCCGTTTGAGGGAACAAAGGGAATCTATACAAGGGTCAGAATCCATTTGAAATATATGTCAAACTGTTCTTTTCGGGGGATAATACAATAATTACAGCACTTGGGATGTAGGGGCTTATAGAAGAACACTGTCAATGGATACGAAAGGATAAACAACATCATTTGGGTAAAATACTGTTCTCAGTCCATGCATTTTCTTTATATTAAATTTCTATTTCTGTTTCAGTCATTAAGTCAAACAAAAGCTATTGAGCAGCAAACCTGTCAGACAAAACCCAGGGAAAATTATTCTCCCCTTTTCCTGCGCAAACGTCTGAATCTGTAGAGACTTGAGTAAATCGTGGCATTTACAAATCTGTGTGTTCGTGGAAGTTCTAACAAAATTGGAGACACAATTTTTTGTCGTAAATAGTTTTTCTTTTAAGACAATCGACAACACTATAGGGCGGCACAATATAGCTATGGCAACGGTCGACATGGCAACAAACTAACTCATTGACTGCAATTGACGTATTTGTCTGAGAACCTCTATTCAACTGGAGATTACAGGAGAACAAAAATAGCCAGAAACAAACTTATTTTTGCGGATAGAAGTAGACAATCCAGTCTTTCAGAATCTGGTTTCGTATTTCACATAGTCTTAGGAAATAATATTCTGTGGATCTTGAGAATCAGTGAAATCATCAAAAACGGCTGGCAGTCAATGGTGATGTGTCCGAAAGTAAAGCGTAATATTACAGTATATATTTGTAATGCATTACAGTAATTAAAGAAGACATAATTGTGCTTTTGAATATTGTAGCTTCAAATCTTAAATCATTACTAGTGTCATCATGAAACTGTGGAGTCAATAAGTGAGTAATCATTATTTATATAGCGCATTAAACCGACCAAAGTCACACATGGTTTCGCTTTACCACTAATTTCTTTTCATTCCACGCGCAATGATGACAGGAGCGAGAACAAATAATCACCGCTCATTCACACCTATTGCACAAGTGGTAGGGAAAACCGGAGCACCCGGAGGAAACCTTTACGCAGACGTGGGGAAAACGAGCAAACTTCACGCAGAAAGGCCTTGTCCGGAGGTGAAATCAAAGCTAGGATCTTTTTGCTGTGAAGCATAAGCGCTAACCGTCCCAGGTTTTTATTTGGAATTTTTTTCATTTGTGCCAAAATGTCTGTGAGGTATTGCCAAATCCTGAGTATATCTGGAGACAGAAAAATAGAGGTAAGTGATGAAGAGCGTGAAGCAAAACGCATAAATATAAAGCACTAAAACTCTGCTTGAAGAACAGTGAAGCAAATAAATTAAAATACCTCTTATTTAACCTGGATAGATAAATAATAATAAAAATAGTAAGAGCTCTTTGCACATTTATCTCTTCTTTAGCATCCGTATATCCCCCTATATTGTGCTGCCCTATCTGCCACCAATGCATATTCTGAATCCAATACCATATTGTTCTTTTTACAAGCCAATATTATCATTATACTATTAATATTTGTCGTCTCTCTCTACCAGAACAGCCTTCCTCTCTCCACAAACCAGCATTTCCCTATATAGTAGCAGTCTCTGGGGGGGCAAATACAAATCCTATGGGTGAAGTGCGAGGAGCGGGAGAGGTCAGTCAGACGGCGACTGGCCCCCCGCCGGGTCGTGCAGTTTGCGGACGTGCTTCTTGAGGTCAAAGTTCCGGCAGAAGCCCTTCCCGCAGGTGGGGCAGGTGAAGGGCTTCTTGTCGTTGTGCGTGTGCATGTGGAAGGTGAGGTTGTACACCTGGTGGAAGGCTTTGCTGCAGATGGAGCACTTGAACTGTTTCTCTCCGCTGTGCGTCAGCTTGTGGTTCTTGTAGTTGCCTGAAGGAGGAAGAGGAGGAGGTGTGAGTGAGGGTGAGGGAGAGGGAGAGGAAGCAGAAACGCAGCATATGTTTGGGTGGATTGGGCATACGCTCGTGGTTTGTTGGAAATGTTGATGGATGGGTTTGTGATTAGCGAGGCAACGGTTTCAGGTCTATACTGAGAGGTTCTGCATTGGGCCTATAACGTAAGATAAGATAATATAACATAAGATAAGATCAGATGGACTATATTGATCTCACACTGGAGAAATGTACATGTTAGAGGCAAAAAGAAAAAGTCTGTTAAAGATATACAGTATTATGTTCAATAAAAAGTGGCAATTAAAGAAACAGTAGCAATAGTAGTGCAGGTTGACTTAAAGGGACTTATTGTACAGTCTGACAGAGGTTTCTCCCTTTTTCATCCCACTGTTTTTTTTTATTTTTGGGTCCTCGCAGATTCAGGAGGGTCTAAGGACAGTGATGATCCGGGACATTTATGCACATTTATTAACGTTTATGAACATTGGTCATTGTGCTCCTATCATATGACTCCTATATATGTTTGTTATTATTATTGAATTTCTTCTGTTTGAGTCTCTGTTTTTGGAAAAATTGACAACTTTGTAAAGTCTTTCGTGATGCCTGGAGTTATGATTTAGGGCCACACAGAAATAAATTAAATGGGATTGAAGATGTCGGGAAAAAATGCATAATTTTGTTTTTTATATTCCACTTCAAACGCATTACACTCCACTTTAAATTCATGTGAGGTTTTGCTTGTTATAAGTTAAAAAAGAAAAGGAAAAAAAAGTATTGTCCAGTCAAAATATACTAGAGAATAAAACATTAAAGATTTCACTGATAATAATTTCTGGCAGCATATTCCTGGAGTTAAATGCAATGACAGTCCGCAGATGACAAAATCTCTTGGGAAAAATCTCTGCAACTGATTCATTTTCATCACACAATATACAGTATATTTTTAGACTGCCATTCGTTAAGATCTCCTATTCATCTGCCTATACCAAAACAAAACATTCAAATGAAAATAATAATTCAATTCAATTCAAAATGAAATAATTGTAATAATGTGTTTTATAGGCCTTTTATGTGTTATAGATGTTATAGAAAAAATGACAAATACTACACTCTTTTTCTTTCCCTTTTTCTTTTGTAAATCAGATCTATCCGTTTTTGAAAATTCTTCTATAATTCCTCTTTATTTCTGAGAGCCTCGCCATGTTGATTGAGTTCGGGTGCGGGATGAAACCACACCTGACACCGTGGGGGAAAAGCATCAACGTGGGCCTTGGTTAAAAATCCCCCCAAATCCTTGTGCTCTTGTGTCAAACTTTCACGGTCTTGAAAATAACACGAGACCATTTTAAAACCGTGCGTAAAAGTGAACGCCCGCGCGCCATCTTTACGCACGCTCCAACAAACACTAGCGCCTTTTTTCCCCTAAAACATTCGCGCTGTTCCCACTCAGACAATCTATTCAATTCGGTTTATTTGTGTTTAGCAGTTGTCTGTGGAGGACTGTAGAGAGTTGGGAATTTGCCAGCAACAGAGAAAAGAATCTATTATCATTACTCTTTTTAATGTAGGTGATTATTTATGATGTCAAGGCCTTGTTGTCTCCGTCTTATTTTTGTTCAGCACTTTATTATTTGCAAAGCAAAGTTTAAGGCAACTCACTTTCCTTGCCATGAAATGCAATGATTAACAAATATAGCCATGGGTCCCAAAGCGGGATGACAATGTCTATAAATTGTAATAAATGTCCAGGATCATTACTGTCCTTAGACCCTGCTGCGCCGATAAGGAACAAATCAAAAATCTGTGAGAAACCTCGAATAGGCCTTTATTCAGACTGGGATCAGCTCATACAGGACGAGGACTGGGGCTGAAGAAGATCCCAACCTCAGACTCCCTCAGGCCCCTTCACACCCCCTTAGACCCCTCCCTCATCCTCTCAGACCGCCCCAGACCCTCTCAGAACCCCCCTTAGATACCCTCAGACTGCCTCGCACCCCTCAGACCCCCTCAGACCCCCACCTCACCCGCTCAGACCCGCTTAGACCCCGCGCTGCTCACCTTTCTGGTGGAAGCCTTTGCCGCAGAACTCGCAGACGAAAGGCTTGTATCCCGCGTGGATCCGCGTGTGCGTGTTGAGCGTGGAGCTGCGGTTGAATGCCTTCCCGCACTGGTTACACTTGTGAGGCTTTTCCTGCACCACACACACACACACACACACACACACACACACGTTATTATTATTTATTATTATAGCATTATGCGACAGTTGTTATGATTTGGATTTGCGTGTTTCTGTTGCGTTATTGTGAGTCGTCCTTGGAAGTCTTTTAGTGAATCCCTTTTATTCATAAACACGGACGCACCGCGGCTGAGGTTAATGGCAGCGTGAATGGATTGCACATTTCTCCGTTGTGGCACAATAACATTAATATTAAAGTAAAGTTGGATAAGATAAGATTTACAATATTCTCCTTTTTATTTTATTTACATTTTCCAAAACTCATATTTCTTACTTCAAGGGAAATATCCAAAATTCCAATAAGCATATGCAATCCTCCTCCTCTGCTCTCTTTAATAATTCCTTATTTGCAAAAGTCTTGCACAAACATTTTTTATTTCTGTGTAAATGTGTCACTCCAAATGCAGATTTATAAAGGTCAGGAGCAAATCCTTTATGGTTCTACATTAGAAAAGAAAATGATAATTTAAAGATTAATTTGCGAGAAAAAAAATAGAGAGAAAAATAAAAGAGTTTTAACATTTTGCCCAAAGGTTGTCTTCCTCTTGTTACAATCTCCATCATGTTTTGTTTTTGGCAAGTTGAAAGAAAAATCTGCTTAAGAATCGATGAAACTGTATTTGTATATAAAATAGATCTGGCTTTTCAAAACACTATCAGTAAAAGGGTAAACTGTAAAAAAATATTAAAAGTTTTGAAAATTAAAAAATATTGTTGTTTAAATGCATTTTCTTTCGCTGTATCCGTTGGCGGGTCGCAGATACATAGGCCTAGTTATTATTATAATTACGGTTTAAATGAAACAACCAAACAAGGGCAAGACGTTGTATATAAACTTCTTTTTTAGGACAGAATATTGCAAAAATTAAAAATATATATATATATTATTTATTATATTTATTAATATGTGTGTATACACACATATTTGAAAAACTGACAATTTCCTTTTTACCAAGTATGCCATCTTATTTATTGCCATAAATATAAAGTTTTACCCCTGCTTACAACAACAAAACGTTTTTATTGGCACGTTTTGACACAATTTCAAAACAACTATTAGTTTTTGCCCTTTTTATTGTCTGCGATAGAAACATGATCATTGTGGGTTTTATATCAATGACAGACGTTAATAAACAGCAGAAACGTGCACTTATTTTTTTTGGACATCCCCTTTAAACGTGAGTGAGTGCGGTGTTTACCTGAGTGTGGATGATCTTGTGTCGGCAGAGCGTGCTGGCCTGACGGAAGCCTTTGCCGCACACTTTGCAGACGAAAGGCCGCGCGCCGGTGTGCACGGGCATGTGGCGGGTCAGGTTGTAGTGCGCGTTGAACACCTGAGAAAATAACACACACTGCATTTATATTATTGCATTTAATATATAGTCTGGGAATCCACCGCAGACAGCACAGGCCCAGAGGATGAACATGAGACGCTCCAATGCCGTCGTTGCTTCTCTGCTTTGAGTCCATTTAAACTAAACAGCCTCAAATGTCTGTTTACAGTAAGTACGGGGGCAATAAACTATACTCTCTGGAACAACAACATGGAGCTGAAACTCATGCTCTAAATATGTAGAAAAATCTGACAGCCTGAGCAGAGTTGGATGCGCGCCTGCGGTTGTCAAGAGCCAAATTAAACCGAAACATGAAACGTGTTTGTGATGATAGTGCCGTGGTTCATTTATAGTGTTTACATTTTCACATCTCACATTTATGTGATACAGAGACTTTTAGGCCGCTGCGCAGTGAGATGATCAAATACTACAATTGTACAACAAACATGACACTAACAAATAGTAATGATGATAATAATAATGATTATACTAATGAAATCAAAAATGTTTCTATATTGAAGATGAATGTGTTTAAAATATGATTAAATCATTAAATGAAAGAAACCAAATATAAACCTCCTCTGATTACGCACCTTGCCGCAGACTTCACATGTGAACACTTTGGGCTTGTTCCCTGCGGCACACGCGCTGCTGAGCCGCGGGCCAGAGGAGCTCTTGAACAGGCCGTCTGTGAGCAGCTGCTCCCGCTCCTTCACGTAGTGCTGCACGTGTGCGTGTGCGTGTACGTGTGTGTGCCCGGTGGAGAAGCGCGGCTCCGGGGCTTTGTCCGCCAGCAGCGCCTTGTGGCGCGCGGACAGCAGGTACGAGGCCATGGGCACGTGCAGGTTGAGGAGTCCGGTGGGCGCGGGGCACGCGCTGCTGTCTCCACAGTTCACGTACACGGTGCCCACCGCCGGGAACGTGCCCTGCGTCACGACGCGTGGACGGAAAAGTTTATAATGTCCTTGAGCCGGTGCCTGGTCCTCAGGAGCGCGGTAGTTCAGTCCTAGTCCCAGCAGCTCGGGCCCGGAGTCCAGCAACAGGCGCTGAGGCTCGTAGTGCAGCGGCAGCAGCGGCACGACCCCCGCGGGGGGCTGCAGCCAGCCCGGCAGAGCCAGGGGCCGCGGCTCAGGCAGAGCCATGATCCGCTCGATGGAGAAAGCCAGAGGTTTGGAGCCGCTCTCGGGGCTCAGCGGGGCGGGGGGCACGTGGAGCCCCGCGGGGCGGCGAACAGCTGAGTCCATCAGGTCCGCATCCAGCGCTGTCCTCTGGCCGTGATTGGAGCGCGAGGCTGTAGTCGATATAGTCGGTGGAGCCGCTGCAGCTCAGTGGGGCTCGGTGGCGCTCTGCTCTGCTCCGAGGCGGGACTGTGTCTCCGGGAGCTCAGCTCTGCTCTTGTGGCTGATGCGCGTCACATCATCCACGCAGCGGCCGGGGTCACGCGCTGTCAGGGGGCACTGTGCACGCGCACTGTGCACGCGCACTGTGGAGAGAGTGGCGCACAAGTGGCGCGCGGACACTGAAGGAGACTCTGTGGGTGACGCTGTGCGTGAGACTGTGGGAGACACGGGATGGAGGCGGTGCTGCTCGGGCTCCGGTGAACTCTGCTCAGATCGATGCTCGTTAAAGATGCGCCGTTTCTCATCCCTTTAATCGTCCGCGGCTCTGACGGCATCAGACACGAACCAAAGGCTACAGTCAATATTCTGACACCGAGTGTGTTCAGAAGAGCTCTCTTCTCTCCCTCTCCATCTCAGCCGCCTGTCACATTTACGCGCAGCAGCCGCATCTTGTGCAAAACAACAGGGATCATTAAACAGAACAAACTAAACAGAAGTCCTCTCAGGAGCACGCTGACGCTTTGGCTGCGCGCCATCTCCGTGCGCGCCATCTCCGTGCGCACGGGCCCCACTGCAGTGTCCTTCATGTTTCATTTCCTTTAAAAAGTGTCAGTTTGTGAAATGCCAAGAACATGACAAGAAGCTGCACATGAGGAAGTCATGAACGGCTCAAAAGCTCATGTTGCGCAGAGGCCTGTGGAAAACCAGAACCATGTCTTTGTCAAAAGTTCATTTGCGAAAACAGATAAGCAAATAATCCAAAAGGCTCAATTTTTCCTGTACCAAGGTTTTTTTTGTGTTTTTTTCAAAGCCAGATCCATGTCAGAGTCATAGTCACAGTTTCACTCATTATTGATCAAATGTTTTCAAATGTATACTGCCAATAACAAAACATAATGAAGATTTAGTAAATTAACTCTTCATTTAGACCCACATATTTCCTCTTCTCTTCATAATATTAATATAATAATAAACGATGACACATTTCCGAATGGAACGAGAAAAAAGGTTCCAGGAATTAGGCTTTTAAGATTCAATTTCAATTCAATTATTTTTTGTAAAGCCCTAAATCTGAACAGCACTCCCATCGGAGTATTTTATATAGTTTCTGATTTTCTGAACAGATCCGAGAATCAAAGAATTCGAACACAGGAAATAACAAACTAACAGACAGAAAATAGCCAGTCACAGGAACGGGATGATCAATGTCCAGAAATGTCCATAAATGGCCTGGATCTTGTCCTCATGCATCAGTGAGAAACAGCTCAAAAACCCAGTGGGTCCTGGTGCTGGATCATCACGTGAGGAATAAAGGCCTTTAATTAAAACACGCCCAATTATCGTATGTTTTAATCATTGGTCTTAGTAACACAGATGATAAAAACTATAATTGCTATATCCCGTTTTGTGGTTCATATTGTGTCTAACGTGCTGCATTTGGATTTGCTCTCGGCCCTCGGTCTGTGGCCTTTAGCACGGACCGTCACGGAATATGGAACAGTTTCAGATCTCGACCTGAAGGAGGAGACACGCGCGTGATGGATTTAAAGCACTTTATTTTGCACAGTCAGACAAATGCCCGCGCACAGGACAATACACGTGTATAATGTGAGTGATGCACTGAGTTGCACGCACGCACGCACGTCAGGGAGAAACACACAACAGACTCTTCGCACACATGGATTCGTCACTTCAGTTGATAAGTCGGGGTACCCATTATTCTAAATACATAAAAAAATTAAAAAATACATATATAACAATAACAATGGAATCATATTTGCTTGTAGTCCCTCGCTTTCAAAAACAGTTTGGTTCTAACACCAGCGTTCGCATGTATTTTTAGCCTCTGCCAATGTCAGCTTTATTTGTATAGCACATTTAGAAATAAATAAATGAATTAAAATAGCATGAAATACACACAGATAGATGTCACGTCTGAATACTGAATTTTGTGGTCCGATTTGTTCACCAAACTTTTTTTCCCCCCCAAGTAATATCAATCAAGCACATAATAATAGGAAAAAATAATATTGCTTGTATTAGGTCAATATCACATCTATTTTAAAACAAGAAAAAGCTATTTTAGTTTGGTTTGTGTATGGCTGCAGCTGTAAAGAATGGTTGGTGGTTGGTAGTGGGGCCGATGGCACATACTGGTTGCCTCACTATCTGTATGCCCCAGGGCAGCTGTGGCTTAAATAGTTTTTGAGTGTCCAAAAAGCGCTGAAAAAACGAATACCATTATTATTGTTATTTTTATACAGTTGATTAAAGTTCAAGTTGGTTCACTGTTCATGTTGTATAAATACAAGAAGAAAACATTTGTTTAGGCCTCAACACTGCCTCTAGCGACAGAATCCAGTCAGCACAGAAAAACTCAACACCGAAAACACATTTATTTTCAATGGATAAAAACAACATGACGCTTACAGACAGTGGAGGGTTGGAAACAGTCATTCAAACGCAGATAAAACAGTCTCTCTTTTTTTCTTGTTGCGTTTGAGGCCACATCCAGTGACCGAAACAAGCTACACGTGACGCTCAAGGACGGACCGCTCTGTACAGTGACATCACATCTGTATGGCAGCGCACGGAGGGGGCGGGGCCTCTCACAGCCCCGCCTCCCTCACCTGCTTTTAAGTACATTCAGGCGTTTGTATTCACACTATGTACATCGGAATTGTTCAAGAATGTACCGTACACGTTTGGAGCACGGAGACAGCACTGGTTAGCGACATATAGGCTGTTACAGATGGACAATGCTAACCCGCTAGCTCAATGAAGGCCGATAGGGTAGTGCTCATGGACAAAGTTTGGCTCCAACTCGCTCTGGTTCCTATTGACATACATTGAAAAGTGAACCCGCTCTGGCTCAGTAATCGTCTGTGTCACACTCACCTATTCAGGCTATTACATTTTTTGCAGTTTAGCGCTCTCTATGATCCTGGTGTTATATATATGATATTAATCGTACATTTTCTTTGTAAATCCAGATCTGAGCCATTCAAGGATTGACTAAAGATGCCTTCATTTGCAGTGGAGACTCCAACTTGCCTTAGCAACCATCTTAGCAACACGTCTGCCCCTGTAATGCCCATATAAGGAAAGTGGCTCCAGCTAGCTTATGTTAAAATCGGCCTTTTCCACATTAAGGCTAACACTACTCAGTCCACTCCTAGTATACAGCCTATGTTGAACATTAGGTCTATACTGTACATTAGTAAAATTAAAATTTCAATATTTATTAAAAGTATTTAGTTAAACGCTCCTAAATTAGCAGATTACGTCGCCGTCAAAAATTATAGATGCCAACAATGTGGGCGTGAAGGTCTGTGTCGTACAATTACAAAGAAATGGGATTAATTTGTCTATACTGCGACATCGTCTTTTGATTTGTTATTTACTGAAAAGGCTGAGTAAAGGAATTCAAGAGCGTTTAATATCTACATAACACTGGTAAGCAGCAAATTAGAGCACATCGAGATTGAAAAGTCTACTTCATTAGAACGTAATCTTTTTTTTTATATACTGTATTTTTACAGACCAAGCGCTTTACAACAAAGGATTAAAGGATTTTATTTTTATTTTATTCCCACAACTTAAGTCTACTGGATCTGATTCAGGCACAGTTTGATCGAGTCCTGAAGCGTCTGGACCTTACTTTGACCTGGTCTGTAAAAGGATTTTTGCGCCATTTCCACCAGCCCTGCTCGGCCCTACTTATCTCAGCTCTTCTCTACGCGGCTGTGTTTCTATTATGCTTCAGTGCCTGGTAATGTATCCTAGCAACCAACAACAAAAAAGCAGTACCCAGGGAAATTCCTTTGCAACCATGGCTTCCAGCAGTAATCTGGCGAGTTAAAACGCTTTAGTACCAGCTCGGCCTGGATGGAGCCAGGGCCAAGAGGGACTAAAGAAGGACCTAGGTAGAGTAGAGTAGAGTAGAGTAGAGTAGAGTAGAGTAGAGTAGAGTAGAGTAGAGTAGAGTAGAGTAGAGTAGAGTAGAGTAGAG
>JAPMNZ010947761.1:0-15599 GCA_029875035.1 Pomatoschistus microps | reverse complement strand
TGTGAAAGTGACCGTAGCACAGGAGGCTTTTGTTCAAATGAAACAGTGAATTTGGTACAATATGTTCGAATATGAATTTTTCCATAACAATATATATAGAAAAGAGGAAAATTCAAGAAGACACCAACAATGAACTCTAACCAACGATTGTTTGCTCCTTCATAACTACACAAACTCTCAGAACTTGTTGGTCAAACAAAGACTTATATCTTTAGATCCACATCACCTTTATCCCAATGTGGACTCATTCGTTTGAGTCTGCCATTTATCCGAATTCCGAACCCTGTTCCCATTAAGGAATTCTTATCGCGTATAACCTTACCTTACTGTTCATATTTAGTGCTACTTTATAATTTGGAAAGGCAGCAACACCTTTTGAAATATTCAGTTATTCAGGAATACACAACGGCAGCGCGGCAAACCATCTCATCATAAATCTCATATAAAACCTTGGGTTGATTGAACTGACAACATTATTAACTCTTCCTGTAGACACACAAACACTTCGGTCAAACATTTCCCAACAGAGTGTGCACTATAAATGATGGAAGAACCATGTGTGTCTGGGTCAAATGTGTCTATGCATATTGATATTACATACATGTTTCCTGTGTGGCCTGTTATTCATTTAAACTGTTAAATTGTTAAGCATACTTCAGTTATTATTGAAATATTTCATTACATGATCTTATTTTATTCATAATTTGAGTGCTATTATAACTATCTTACTCACTAACACACTAATTCAATACAAAACATGATTCATATACTCTGTTTCATGCAACTCTATGTAAATATTGTTCAATAATCCAATAATATATCATTTTTGTTGTTAATATTGACCACACACATTTGTATTTCTGTGCAGTTCTGTCATCGGAGTGATTTGTATTTACTGCTGAGTACATCTGCTGCAGACTCACAGCTGTCACTGTCTAAACCTGTGAGTCCTGGAGAGCCACAGTCTGTGCAGCAGATGGGACCACTAAACTTTTACACCCGTGTCAGACAGAAGGGACTTTACATTGTAATTGGACAGAAAAGAGGACGTGAATTTCATGGTCATCAAATTTCCCTAACCCATCTTTTTGTCTTTTATGGTATTTTGTGCCAACTAAGGGATTTTTTATTCTCACCCTACAGTTGATGAAAACGCAATTGCTTTGTTAATGTTTTTTGTTGTACTGGTAGCTAAAATAAAGAATGGTTGTGCTCATTGTCTTGTATACCTAAACCCAAAAGACTATACTAAATCCTATGTTTGCACTATTTTGTTTAGTTAAAGCACACTAGCGGATGTCAAGCCAATATCGCTGTGGCGTTTTTTAAATATATATGAACTTGTCAAAGCTTTCACAGTCAACAGCATCCTCATTATACGGGGCATCCTGCACCTTTTCCTGTTGAAATATGGATGCTGTGCATTCCCACCTGTATTGGTTTCTTTACAGCGCCAGCCTTCAAATATTCCATTATTAATATCAGTATTGAGAAGAGGTGAGGTGGACTGAAGTCTTATCTAAATGCCATATGGGCCATTCCTTTCTATGTGCTAATCCTCATTCGGCCCCTGACACTTTGCCATTTTCACTTGAGATGGTCCACAAAAGATATGATACAATCTATAAGAGCTGCCCTGTCTGCATTTCAAAGTATCATCTTTGCTAAGGGAGATTGACTTGACTGACAATAAAACAATGACATATTTTAAACATGGACTATATGCATTTCTGTTTAACTGTAACTAAGTCTCATGGCCTCTGAGCAATAACGCACATTCTTTGGTCGCCTCTTCCTTTCACAATGTGGGAGACAGGCTTGTTCAATCATGGCAGGTTCAATGGCGTGTTGTTTCAATATCATTCCACCTGTAGCCCAGGGACTACAGGTGGAAATTAGCATCTTTGCTATAACCTGGTACAGTGCATCTCTCCTTTGTGTTATGTTAAATTGTACACTGTCCCTGTTGAAATATAGTACATACCATACCATACCATACCATTAGGGAGTCTTTTGTTTTCAAATATTTAAATTGCTCCATGTGGAGGGTAAACACCTATGGATTGATTTTAAACACAGAAATCTTACAATGGCAGTAGTTTATCTGGTGCATCTGGAGTTTGTATGTTTGCTCTGACTACCGTCATCTATGGTAATTAGTTGTTAACAATGATATCTTTCTCTGCCGCAGCCTCTTTAATCATGCTTAGAACACTCATAAGGTTTCAAAGAAGTGAGATAATGAAAGAGCTTAAATTATACAGTAACCTGCTGAGAAAGCAAAAATCCTTTATTGAGGTTATAGCGTGAAAACCATTGAGACAGAACTGATGATCCGAAGGAGGTCTTTACTCAGTAATGATAACCTCTGATTCATCTTCATAGACATAACGACGACTCAGGGTCAAGTGCAGGCCACATACAGTATATATGGCAATGAATAACTAATATGTGAAAATGCAACAAGGAAAAGTGTTCATAAACATATACAATTTTGCCCACCAGGCGTTGTTCTTCATCAGACAAACAAGAATTGCAGGTCAGTCACTCCAGTTCAGGTGCACTAAAGCCTTTTTTATTGTTTAAATTGACAGTTTAAATTTACCTCAATCACTATTGGACTCTTAAATAGATGGTGCTTTATGCTTATTCAATATGCACTGTATGTTTCTTGTCACCATTTGAATGATTAACGGCTGTCATAACTAATATAATTGCTCTTTTCATTTTGTCAAGGGGAAATCTATAATTGCTTTTGATTTCACAGTCAAAACACAGCCTTGACAATCTGTTTTACATACGATTTAGCTTCATTATTGTTGCCATTAAAACACAGTGAACAGCAATATACTCACTATTTTACTTACTATTTGGCTCATTTCATGTATGTATTTATTTCGAGCTTCTAAACAAGAAGTAATACATTGTAATTGATATATTGTATATTATATAAACATACATGATTATACAGTCGATACAGTCAAGATTAAGAGTATATTTTGTTCGCTCTTGTCGAAACCTGATATTTCTATATTTTTTTTTTTGTAATCAAGAACACTAAACAATATTACCACTACACAATTTACAACTATTTTATACGTTTAATTTGTTTTATTTCTATGTGACAGTGTGTATTAATGAACAACAGTATCTACACCAGATTGTAGTGTTTTGTACAGTGATGAGAATTATCCAGTTATTTTATTTATGACACCTTCTTTTCTTTCAAAAACCTCTTTACAGCCTGGTCCAAAAGTTGTCTCTTGACTCAACGCTACGTTCCAGATAATGCCATTGCTGAGGGGAGTGGCTTTTTTTGGACAAACCTAGGTTAGCCACTGTGGACTTTTGAATGCACTTGAATGTCGCTGGTGCCGGCTCACGAATGGCCAAATGGTTGTTTTCAATTTGGCAGAAGGGGCCACTCACAGCCATTTTAAAAAAGATTGCAGAAGGAAAAAGTGATGATACATCGGTGTCTCAACGGTGGAGATCGGCGTCACTACGTCCGTTAACATTTACAGTCAATGGTTTTGTGGCATCTGTAGTCCCACAGTCGCACTCACTTGTGCTTTTAGTGGTACAGGAAACTGGAGCACTTGGAGGACACCTATAGGAAAGTGACCACCGTGCACGGTTTTAATGTTTTTCATTCTTTGAAAACCACAGTGGCCAACATGCATCAGGAAGTTTGGCACCCTCAACTCTCACTGGTCCCAGGCGCACCAAGCAAACCCACAGCAGCAGACTGTGTGCACAGAGGAGAGAGGCCAACACTCACCCCAGCCTTCCAACAGCTTCATGAGCCACATCAAATATGCATTCATGTCTAGATAGATAGAAATATATGTGGATAGATAGATAAAGATAGATAGAAATATATTTGGATAGATACAGTAGATAGACAATGTATTGATCCAGTGTCCAGCCGCAGAAACACACGCATCCAAACAAGAACATAAGTATATACATTCTAAACGTTTCCAACTAACTTACAGCACTATTATAATCCAACTAATATGTTTTAATATGCTGGAACAATCTTCTTAAAAATGTGAGACAGGCCTCTTCGCTGAAAATGTTTAAATCCAGGTTAAAACAGTTCTGTTTAGCTCTGCATACAACTGGAAGGAATTTCATGTTTGCATCTTTCTTTCCTTTTTAATGTTCAATGCTATACACATAAACTTGCCTTTCCTTGTCCGAAGGATAAACTACAGATCAAACTATATGTATACTTTGTATGTATTTATTTTTTACACTTGTTATTAATCTATATATTTGACAGGGACAATGTAGTCATGCATATTTTCAGCATGAAATATTAAACTGATGCAACACAGATAAGTCATTGTGTAGGAGTATCATGACATTCTTACTAGATATTGCTTTGGACAAAAAAAGAAAAATAGATCCACACTGGGGCTATCTGCACTTAAGTGTCAGCGGGATACTGACCTCAGCTCTGCACTCTGGCCCAAGACCACAAGAGCCTCTGAAGTCATTTGTTTTACACCATTTGACTGTGGCCATCGATCCCCTCAGGAAATGAGCTGAGAGCGGAATCACCGTATCTGAGCTGCAAACCTGAACCACAGAGAATCAGAGGAAATGCAGGAAGCAGACACCTTCTAATAACACCCAAGATACATGTTTTACAAGACTAAAAACAGAAATATAAGGGCAAAAAATTAATTCATTTTGAGAAATCTAAGCCCTATTGATATTAGATAAGATAAGATTAGATATTTGTTTATTCGTCGCACAGTGGAGAAGTTTCAGTGCCATCGTTTAAATTTCTCCACTGTGGGACGAATAAAGGAGGAAATGCAGGAGGTAAAATCTTAAATTAATTTTGTTTAGTGAGTGGCAGCATACAAAAAACGTGATTTCTATGACTGCAGATGGAAAGTGCCTATTAAGCGAGAGAGTAGTGCAGAATCTTCTTTGTACCATTTTCTACACTGTGCAGACAAATGCACACTTTTTTTTCTCATCCACAAAGAAAATCGTAGCAATTGTAACACAGGTTGGATTCTTTGTATTTATTTGTCTGGTTGGATGGGACAGTGTGTCTTGATGGGCTAGCCACATATGGATAGCACGCTCGCCTCTCAGCAAAAAGGTCCTAGGTTCGAATCCGGGTTGGAACAGGGCCTTTTCGTAGTTGAGTTTTCATGTTCTCCCCGTGTCTGTGTAGGGTTCCTCTGGGTGCTCTGGTTTCCCCTACCACTAAAAACATGTATAGTATATCTGCCATGCGCCTCCTGTACTGGCGACCCCCTCTTCCCATCACTGTGTGGAGTGAGGAACAAATGCCCCCAATTGTAAAGTGCTTTGTGACTGTGGTCTGTTAGAGGCGCTATATAAACGAAGATTACTGTAAATAAACAAAATTCTAGCCTTGGGAGCACCTGAAGGAAATACTAACACTGGGAGAACATGCAAACTCTGTCTGGAGGTGGAATCAAACCCAGCACCTTCTTGCAGTGATGCAACCACCGTGTCATTGTTATCCTGCCCTGTTTTGTTGTCTTGGTGACATCCTTGTACCTTGACTTTGCAGTGATAAATGACATGCTGTGTTTTTCTACGGAAAGACTCTGCTGTAATGAGTTGGACCGCATCAAATTTCCTGACACAAGGCCCAGTGTGTGGCAGTCACAAGTCTCTCGCTCCAGGTTTAGTGGCGCTGAGGTTGGCTGTACTGTATGTCATGCTGGCAGTGTCAGACACAGCTCCAGTCCCCCACAGCGAGGTGAAGAGAGTCGCAGCAGGAAGTCGGAAACCAGGCCAAATTCATCCACCTCCACACGGTCGCACTGTCAGGGCCGGAACAGATATCCCACTGGTGGACAGACTAGACTGCTGGCATTAAAGTAGCTTTACGGACTATTGTCACTGCTGCGCCTGTGGTTTAGAGGTGCACTGTAAATTATCCGAGGCAGGGTCCCCCTCCTCTACTTGTCCATACAGTATGTTCCTGTTTTGTCAGTTTGCCATCATAGAATTCATATAATGATAGATTCATATTTTCAGTGATGATCCAAGACTTATGGCCATTATATTGGTTTTTCTTTGTAACATTTGAACATGGAAAAAGAAAGAATAAACAAAGACGTCAAAGTCAATTAGGGCTGTACAGATACAATTGAATTGAGTTGATAAAACAAAACAACGCATTAAGATCACTTATCATTAAACTAGTCCACAAATCTTAAACTGTATGGTACCCATGACATTATACTCTGAAATATTTTATATTTTCCTGCATTAACATGTTTGCACATTTCTTACTGTTTTCACAATTCTTGAGTGTTCTATCCATGCCAAATGTGACATGTACATTTCTCCTGTGTGAGATTAATAAAGCTTATCTTATCTTAAATAGTTTTACCAAGTTTCAAAAATGTCTTAAACTCTTCAATAGGGGTCTCCAACCTGTGGCTTTGGAATCAACAATCAGCTCACCATTGCCTCCCACAGCTCCCCAAGGATTTTTGAATGTTCTTGCTGGATAGTTTAAATGTTCTGCTTGGTCTGGTCTGAAAGGGCTTAAGAGATGGAGCGCGGAGCTTTGTGACACAGACTCATCTATGACTTGGCAATGGATGAAGTGGAAGAAAATGGGCAATTAGAATTTAGTTACCCAAGGTTTTTATGAATCGTATTGATATTTTAGTTTTTATATTAACATCTACCATCTGCAGACATGGACATTGCAGATGGTACATTAGTTACTCAACCAAGACAGCAATGGACAGGTAAATATAACATCAATCTCTGCAAATCCCTTCAATGGAAGAGTTACTTCAAGATATCGACAATTATAAATGCCCCCATCAACCGGCTCCAGGGGACAATATGGATGTGAAGAGATTCTCAGCTTTGTTCTCTGTGTCCAATTTGTTTGACAGGCTCTTCATCTGTTCCTGTGAAAGCTCTCACTGATGGTAATGGACTTTAATTAGACTGAAGTGTGGCTGAGTTGAAGTTACTTTTGCTCAAATTTACCCCCCGGACCAAACGTGTCACATTTCTTGCCATCAAAGCTCAAACGTGAAGGACATTGGCTTGAAAATGTGCTGCAATAACTTTTTGTTTTCTTTCTGTTTGTGACCAGGAGATGAGAATGAAATGAAAGAGTTTGCAAAGTGAATCAAGCTCTTGGTTGATTTTTGAGTTTTTATACTCAGTCACAACACAACATTGACTTGTTCGCAGCGAGATCGAACAGGATGAATGGGAACACAATGTCTTTCCCTCTTTCTTGTTGTACTCACTGTTCATGACTGTGGGTGCTGGAGGCTTTTGTCAACTCAATAATAGGATCATGCGGCCCTTTGCCACTTTTACCAAACAAATCATGTGTTGCGCAGTCGTTGGGAGGCTGGCTTCTTTGTTGACTTGGATTCCTTTCGTCAAATAAGTTCTTTTTTTTTTTTTTTTACTCCAAATAGGACATATTCTGCATTTGGGAGGAATCTAGTACTAAACGAAAAAATCCTTACATATTGTCATTTTTTTTTGTCATTTTCTACCCCTTTATTAATTCATATCTGGGTCAGGGGGCTTCTCCATCATTGATGAGATGACCTTGGTCTTTCAGCGGGGGCTTCGGGCAATGTGGGGTTATGTGTCTTGCCCAGGGACACAACAACAGCAGTCATCAGTGGGAGCAGGTGACATGGGTCGTGGTGGGCTCGAACCCACAACCATTAGATCCAAAGACCATTGCTCTACCAACTGAGCTACTTTTCCTCCTAACATATCATGTATCATAATGATCCAAACCAGCCTATTCTACTTTCTTTTTCACAACCGCTGACCTTGAGAGGTTCAATTATTTGTTTAAGTGATCTCACATATGGCCAGGTGGCATATTCATCTTTTCGTGTATGGTTACAATCGCAAGAAGGGATGTTTTGTGTAAATAAATTGACTAAAATAGTTTGTTCTCAATTGTGTTTTTTGTCATAAGTGTGCATTGTTCGACTGCAATGAAGCGGTGACATCACAGACCACAGGGAAGCTCAAACCCAAACTAAGAAAGCTTTAGCTGCCAAGGGAGACAAAGATAAGGCCGGAGGTTCTCAACAATTTTGTCTGTGCCAGTGGTCTCCAGGTGATGTGACCCAAGAGACACAAAAAGAGCTCCTAAATATCTCTGACAGTTTAATCCGTGCTTTACCCCCTGCACTACAAGACTTCATTGTGTTTTTTTAGAACTGCTGTGGTCTGAAATGTTTTGGCCAACCTGTTTACATTGAACTCTGTCTTTCACATGCTTTGTCCTGACAGGTGCCCAGTTCAAACCAAATACTAAAGGATAAACTTTCAACAATTATGTCTATAATCTCGACTTCTGTGCTGTGTACCTAATAGCTGACAGTTATCTCCATTGCCCCATGCAAATTAAATCTGTTTTTGTTGTTGCTGCCAGTGGGACAAATCCTGTTTCCAAACCATTCCCTGCAGCACAATAGTTCTGTTTGGCACAATGAGACTTTATCAGGAGATTTACAGTGCGCCCTGTCAGCTGTCAGGATTAGTGAATAGGAATCTTTAACCACACAACAATGACTGAAACTGTGGATTTGAGAGAGAGAGAACAAAAGATATGCCGGCCTCCTTAGCACTTCTTCAATATGTTTTTAGTGCATAACAGACATTTCTATTGTCTGTTTAGTCTCAGATTCTACATTACCAGAACCATCCCTGGGCTCAATTAAACATCAAAGTGAGTTGGGTTACAGTGCTTATTCAATAAGAGTTTTCTTCCTCCCAACCAGGTTTGGTCTATTTCCTGCCCTTTTGATCAAAACATAAAACATCCAAGGCCTCGAGCTGCACCTGAAGGAATTATTTTAACTTCAAAGTGCTTCACCGTATCAAGGACATTCAGATTGTATTGTGAGGAGTCCAACTGGAAGTCTCAGCCTGAATATTTCATAATGGCATGTACACCCGGTCCTGCCTCAAATAACGCATGATAAGAACCTTTATTAGGGAAGTAAAGTTAATTGGGAGTAAGGTTAATTGAATAGTTGTATTATTATTTTAAAATTATTCTACATTACAGCCCATTTTCTAAGCAGTGAAGGCTTTTACATGTACCATTCCTGTAAATGTCCTATCCCTCTGCTGTCCCTGATCCTGACTTCATTCCCAAGTCTCGTCGCTCCAACACAATTGAAACAGGAAACTTTTGCAATTCACTTTTCTAAGACCAATTTTGCAAATATGCACAATTTAATTGCACAGAAACACAGTTGGACATATACTGGTTGGCTGTATTTCCATCCATTGACCTCAGTCCAACAGACATGTGTTTGCACAAAGTCTTGGTTACCTGGGCTACGCATCATGAAGGCTTATTACATATATCATACGAGAACAAATTAAAGGCACAGTGGCACGGAGAGGCTTCTGTGGGAATGGCATCCGTCATTCATCGCATTTGCACATTGAACAAAGAGACAGGCCTTCAAGATGTAAAAAACGGCACATTCCATATTTAAATGACTACTTGGCACTGACATTTTTCTCCCTCAGGCATCTCTACGGCATTTTTTATATTGCAATGGATGGTATTAATGGATCTAAAGCATGCTAGAGACAGTGCATTATTCACTTGTGTTCTCCTATTAGTGTCTCCTGCTTTGTGGCTCATTCGTTAACACACCACATTTTATCTTCATTCATTTACAAATTGAAAATACTAAAAACTAAAAGAGTGGAGGAAGGGAAATAAATCAACATATTATCCTATAGCATATGGACTCACAGTGGGGATTCCTCGACAGTGTTAATCAGAGTTGCGGCCAGAAAAACAGAAACTGGCTCAAGATTGGATTTAATTCTAAAATAACCAAAAAGCGCTGAGATTGCAATAAATCGTTAATACATGCGATGGAGCCATGTCTATTTTTTGTGTGTTAACTTAATGAAATTCACTGCCTTTGGCCATCTCGCTGTATAGAACTCCTACATTTTCTAACATACATAATGCACTAACTGGCAGAAAGCAGCCAAGCCAATTTAACCAAATGGTTTCACCACACATTGTATAAACGCACCTTTACATTAACTACGTAAGGGTTTCATTCATCGTTCTTGGCTGATAACATGTCATGAGGTATGTGATTTATTGAGGGGAAAAAAGCATCACTGAAAATGGAATAATTATTTCAGTGTAAATTATATTTTCAACCCAGGTGCAAGCAATGGGTTTCTTTTTTACATCCTGGAATCTAAATTAAAAAGAACATTCATTCGGCGCAGAGGCCTTTTGTAAATGGCGTGTGTGATTGGACACATTTTCCAACCGTATTCTATGAAAGGATTTCCACACAAACTGAAACAAGGCTCAATTGCAGATCTTTTTTTGCCAAAGTAATCTCAGTCGCAGTTGAAATACAATACAAACCATCGCATAGTAGTAAAAGTGTAATGGCCCTGAACTCATTTCCAGTGAGACAAATAACAGATATTGTAAAGACGGTGGAGATGGCTCTGAACACTGCTAGTTTAGTTCATACTCTACTTCTGCAGAGGAATATTATATTTTGGAGCTTAAATACCATGCCAATTTATTCGTGCAGGTTTTTTTCTCTGCCAATCCTCAACAATTTGCTGTCACTTAAACTCAAGCAATGTTGTGGTGATTGATATTCACTGTGCCTCCAACAGTTCATCAGATGTGTAGTCATTCCAGCGATTTTGCTAATAAACTGGTTTCTGTATATTCGCATGAAGTGAGTTTGTGTTTTGATGAAGTATGTAATTGTGGAACTTTTTTGAGAGTGGAAACGGTGTTATCTTGAACTCTAGGCGTCGCAATAGCTTAATTGCAACTCTCGAATCCGGGGACACTTTATTCAGCATCTTGGCTTCAAACTTCATTGGCTTGGCTTCAAAAATTTTTAGATTTTTGTTTCATTTATTTTTATTTTAATAGTCCTCTCTCTCTCTAATGAAGTTTCAGGGTTTCTACACTGTGTTTGTTTCACATACCGAGTCTGAAAAACAAAGCACTTGAAAGATCAAAAGTATTCAGAGAGATTTTCCCGTTAGTACCACCCTCATTTGGCCACTCCATCCTCTCTTGTCGTGTTATTTATTTATTTTTTTGCATTAGCAGCGCTTCTATTTTCACCAAAGTCAAAAGGAACTGGCTTTGGCTCCTAACCAGATTCTGCGTTCCACCGAGCATGTGCGGCCAGTCGTATATATAGCCAATATTTCTAGCACAGACATAATTATTTCCATGCACATAAAATTTGTCTTTGGTTGAAACATTTTCCTAAAAACCCATTAGCAGCTGATGAATTCAATCAATTTAGAATAATTCACACAATATCTGCAGTAGCGACAACCTAGAAATCCTATGATCAAGAAACAAGACTGTTCTCTCTGCAAATCATTGTGTGTCTTAAAATCTACTGAATGACTTAAACATGGATCTAAACCATAGAAGTGTCCATTACTCACTAATTTAAAGAGCGTATTTAAATCGACGCGCTGCAGCTCTCACATGAAACTTATCTCTGTCACTTGGAGTGGATTACGTGGCTAAATGGTCTCAATTATGCCCACCAGATTGTAATTAAAACTCTGTCTTCACTTGAGATTAGATTATATGGATAACAGGAGAGCTTCACTTATCCTATCACTTGAGCGACTGCCTCTTTGTCACTGTAGTCATTACAAAGAAATATATAGACGGTCCAACAGGCAGGAGCCTCATAAAACCGTTTTATGCACTGGGGACTTGGGCATGGACTTAACGCATCCAGTCGCTCCCATATCTCACATGAATCCACTCTCACTGGAATTCATGTGTGGGAATTTTGTATTTGCATAAACACAACATTAGCCCTGCTCAGCCCTCTCAACGCATCCCTCCAACCGGCTCTATATCTAATGCAGACACTTCCCTGTCAGCAGTGCAGCTTCAGATCCCACAAGAGAGTCATTCTACAATCCCCAAGTCAAAATATAATGCAAAGCCGGAACGCTCCACAAATTATCTCATTATGTCTACATTTATATGAAATTAGATTATTATTCAACATCAGGTAAGAAAACTACTGTTATCTTGGACCCAGGGGGAGTATATTTTATACAATGCAAGTTAAAGCTGGTAACCTTTCACACTACCAGAAACATTTCAAATCCATAACTTGTTCCAAGGTCCAATGGGGAATTTCAATCAAAAATCTAGTTCCCTTTTGCAGCTACATTTAGTTGGTTTAGTTTTGACTGAAGACATTACGTAACCCGCTACATTCTTTAGGACAAAGTGATTGCTTGAATACATAAAATGCTAAAGAAAAAAACCCATATATTTCTGATTCTTTGATTGAGAAAGATTGACAGGTTGTTTGCTGGTCTCATTTTTGCTCGCTCCAGCCAATGACAAAGCAGCAGATCAAGGCTGATTTTCACATACCATTGACTCAAAAAGATTGCATATGATTGCGGCAATGAGTGCAATACAATGTATTTCAGTTTATTCAAATGTTTTCAGGGCAGGGCATTGTGCCAGTTTTCTTTAGTTCCACCTCTGCTTCTTTGTGCCTCTGTAGTTCAGCAGAGTTGCTGAACGCAAGTTTCAGAGTATGGAATAGTAGTGCACATACATTTTTAGGGACAAACTTCAACATTTAGCTTTTTTCAATAAATCACTCGCCTTTAGGGACTGTGATTTAACATTGTACTTGTCTTGTTGGAAGTGACATTACCTCATAAGAAGCTGGAAACAGTGATTCAATGCAGAATGTACCTAAAGTAACCCTCTTGACCTGTTTCCGATGGCTTTGGCTGTATTGTTTTCACCATCAGTTTTTTTGGATCTCATTAAGGATGTTGCAGTCAGGGATTTAGAGAAGTCTTTCTCTGGTACACAGTGCACTCAGCTCTTTTGGAATCCGCTCTACATTAATTCTGCGGCATCACCTTGTGCCGTACAATGCAATCCTGCACATTTCCCAGTTCTCATCTGAAGTATTCACAACTTTCATATCTTCTTACACTAATGCAACGGGATCAAGCTGTGGATATAATGCTATTCCGAGCAAACTAAGTTGTTTTGAGATTGTAGTTTTTGCGGATTAATATTTAAGTAAAAATATATTATACAATGATGAAGTAATCAAAGAATGTAGGTCGACATTTAACCCGCCTTGTGAGGTAGTATTTTTGCCGAGGCATGAATACTTGATTTTACAAAATATTGCTATATTTAGACATAATGAAACCAAACAGCTTTATAATGCTGTCTATGTGAAGAAAACATGTTTGAAAAGGTTTTATATTGCTTCACATGGATGATAAGCTTGCCATAGTCTATTATACACCCAGGGCTTGGCTGTGCTTTGCTGTGACTTAAGATTAATTATTTTGAGAGTTATAAGTTTGTTCTACCTTTTTAACTTTGACACATTCCTGTCTTTCCCATGGAGAAACCTTTCCTACATGTTGTCGCTGGTCAACACAATTTCATAGCTCTGTAANCAATAATTTCACATTTTGGAAATTATGTGTGCAGGTTGTGTCATTTTTACAGCTCATATTACCACTTACTTGCAGTATGCTGATCAGGTTTCAAAAGTAGTCATCTCACTACTTTGGATATGCGCTCTGCTACTTCATTTGTATGCGTTCCAATTCCCACCGCATACTGAGCCTTGATGTTGCCAACAAAGAAGTGACAATTTCAATACAAGCACTGAGACTGATTATTGCAAAGTGAAATTCACGACCTGTATTTGGCAAATTTGTTAGACTGAAATAAGCCAATAACTTTAAAAGTCAACAGTGAAAAACTCTTGAGACTGATTCCTTGCTCAATTTGTATGCAGCAGAGTCAACTCTTATAGCAATGTTTATGTTAAGAGATCTGTAATTCTAACCATTAGTTGGGTCAAATTGCCAGTCAAAGTCAGAACAAGATATTCATATAAATATATAATTGTGATAAATCGCAATAATGTCATAGTTGACTCGTGATTTATTGCATTTAATCACATATTTTCCCCTGTTCTTAATACATAACTATAGCTTCAACGTTTGGGCTGTGGTAGTAGAAGAAGAAGGTCCTTTATTCGTCCCACAATGGGGAAATTTCAGTTTGATGCGTACACATACACATGATATAGATATACACATACACATCAAGGCAAGCAGCAAACATCACTTCCGCGCTCCTTTTAGGCTAAGTTGGTTAAGTGTCTTGCCCAAGGACATAACGTCAGCAGACATCAGTGGGAGTCGGTGGAGAAGGTCTCATGGAATAGTGGACTCAAGATCGTTGGACGTCCTGAAATCTGCTTTTAGTAAGAGTTGGCCATGGAATTATGACAGGTCATTGCAGGCTTATTTCTGATACGTGCCCGTGATAGATGCCCGGAGCAGCATAATAATATACATTATATAATAGATTAAGGGGAAGGAAATGGATGGTTGGATGGATAATATGAATGACAAAATAACACACTTTGAGTTGAGATAATTGAGAATTCTTAAAATAATTGTAGTATTAGTAATTTGTGATTTTAAGAACAGTGATATTCCAGGATATTTATGGACATTGGTCTTTCCGACACCCTATGCATCTCTTGTTGGCAAATTGAGAAAGTTCTCAGAGACGTCTGCGATTGTGGTTTAGGGAAAAGAAACGAGAAAAACATTAAATTGAATTGACTTGACTGCCACCAGGGAGTGGTTTCATTGCCAGGGAGTGCCTTTGCTCCCTGGCAATGTTTCTCCCCGTCTTTGGGTGGATTTCCTCCAGGCGCTCTGGTTTTCCTTTACCATATGAAACATGCACCACAGGTAAAATCCTCCAGCAACAGTGGTCCTGACCAAGCTGAGCATCAACATCTGCCAATCTGTCAGGTTGCCCTGGTGGCATTGTCGGATGGGTCAAATGTAGAGAACATATATCCCCATGGGTCAATGTAATGCACCTAATTTATAAAACATCCAGTCTATTATTTCTATGTATGGCTCCAAACACTTGGCATGGCCCGTATTAAGTTTCTGTTACATAAATCCAATGAAAAATCCCTAAACTGGTTACATCCTCAAACACTCCACAGTATTGAGCGTTTGACTCGCTGCATCAGTTTGTTTGACTCTGTACTTCTTAAACAAGCTTGTTTCTCTGTAAAACACTTTTAGCCTTGGCAGCATGGAGAATGATCTTCAGATAGTTGCACATAATCCTTGAACAAGGAGGAGGCTTGAATCCGGATCCTCTGGCCTCATTTCACTTTCCTTCACCTTTCCCTCACAGACCTTGGCATCAATATTTATGAATCTATTTGAATAATGTGAACTGGGATGACAAAACATCATTTTGAAAGGAGGAAAGCAGAGATGGCTGGAAGGTGAGACGAGTATGAAATGGAGGAATAGGACTCTTCCAGCTCTATAAATATCCCTGTGTTAAATTAAATATGACTGTGATTGTGTCTCATTGACTTTGAATGAAGAGTGACTGATGGCCTTCTAAATGGAGACTTTAATGTCATGTGTGAGTCTACTGCTGCTGACCTTTTCTGTCAAACTGAGACAGTGACAGAGCTGATATC